>JAHWFO010052448.1:719303-796664 GCA_023313115.1 Rhysida immarginata | reverse complement strand
CTGCATAAATCCAACATCCATGGCGGGGTTGCTATACCGAAGCCTTTCATCAGTAGTACAAATGCCTCCAAGTGGGTTCAGTGGTACTGGACGCATAAAACCTGGACGTTGGATGACCTCAAACGCGTCATATTCTCGGATGAGTCCAGCTACACTGTCTTCCAAACAACAGGGAGGGTATTCATCTGGAGGAGCCCCTCTGATGCCTACAACCCAGACTGCTTGGCAGCCACAGTCAAACACGGAGGTGGATCAGTAATGGTTTGGGGTGCAAACTGTGCAGGACCTCTACCGATCCTTCCCAAGACGTGTTGCTGCTGTGCTGGCTGCCCACAGTGCCCCAACACCTTATTAAATAAAGATTTTGGATTTCTACCAGGTGTTTCAGTTTCAATGTCCAATACCTGTATGCCTACCATGTTTCACAAGTTCACAATCAGGCTTGCAATGAAAATAGGTTGCCATCCCGATCTAAAGTACAAAATGCTTCATTGATAAACATACATAACTTTCCTTTAGTCAGGGTTTCAAATAACACAACAAAGACGCCCACTGGCTGTGAACGGACGTCTACCATTTGTTGTTTTAAACACTAAAGAACCATATGTCCATGAAGCTCGTTTACTTCAACTTCAGTTGGAACAGGACAGTGGCAAGAGCCTCCATGACCCTGATGCTAACGTCAGTTTCATCGATCTCAATCGTGCTGGTGAGAATTTTATTGTGTATCTTTTTGAAAAGTGTAAGTAGTATCAAATCCTACAATAAATTACACCTCTTTCAGGCTTAGCATTAATGGAATTAGTGTTTGACGCTAATCTGTCCAATGGTGAAGAAGCTGCTGCAATGGTAGAAGAATTGCAACTTCTTTTGCAGTGTTTGGGGACTTGTGACGGAAAAATGGAAGGTCGTAATTTAGATATCTGTCATACATTGCTCGAAAATGAAATTGCCCCGTTCAGCTAAGAGATGGCACATGAAACGTAGAGCCCGTTGTCAACTCGGAAAACCATTCCTTAAAGCAAAAATGACCTCGTCATCTCTTTTACGAGGGCGGGCTGAAAAGTAATGCCTCCAAGGCCATAACACTTTTATTTTTTAACGAATTTAAATTTTTTTTTTTTTTAAATGATGGCTTATTTTGTTCTCTTTTCAATGCATTATTCACTTTTCAACATAGTCCCCATCTCTGTCCACACACTTTTGCCAACGTGACACTAGTCGTGACATCCCGTCGGAGAAGAAGTCCTTTGGTTGTTTTCGACACCAGGATCGAATTGCGTCTTTCAGCTCGTCATCAGAGCTGAATCGATGTCCTTTAAGCGATTCTTTAAGCTTTGGGAACAAATGAAAATCGCTGGGAGCGAGGTCAGGGCTGTACGGCGGATGCGGTAGAACCTCCGTGAACTTCAGTCGCTGCAACCCTTCTTGTGTTTCTCGACTTGTGTGCGGACGTGCATTGTCGTGCTGCAGAATAGGGTCCATACCCTTCCGAACTCAGAGCAACCGGGCGCGAAGCTTCTCTAGCGTTTGCACGTACTGTTTTGAGTTGATCGTGGTTCCTGGTTCCAAGAAGTCAAGGTGGACAACACCCTGGAAGTCCCAAAAGATGGTCAACATGACTTTCCCTGCTGACTCGACAACCCTGAACTTTTTGGGACGTGGAGATGTTGCATGGCGATATTCCAACGATCGTCGTTTGTTCTCTGGGTCAAAATGATGTGCCCACGAGTCATCCCCCGTGAGAATGCGCTGCAGAAAAGCCCTCACCCTCACGCTCGTACCGGGCCAACAGAACCTGGCAAACGTTCTTTCTCTTCTCTTTGAGTTCAGGAATGAGCATATGTGGTACCCAACGAGCACACACCTTACGGTATCCCAGCAACTCTGTTATGATAACGTGTACTCTCTCCTTGCAAATTTGGAGCTCTGTAGCGATGTCATATTGCTTAATTCGGCGGTTGGAACGAATCATTTGATCGACACGAACTCGATGTTGCTCATCTGTTGCTGTGATTGGCCGTCCACTGCGAGGTTGATCCGCTAGGCTAGAGCTTGCCAGGTTTCGTTCTTTCACTAATCTTGCCCATCTTCTCACTGTACTGACGTCAAAAGTTGCATTGCCGTATACAGCTGTCATTTGGCGATGAATTTAGACAAGATCGCAACCTTCAGCTGTCAAAAACTCAATCACTGCGTGCTGTTTCAACCTGACTTCCATGTAGGTCGCCATTATGTTTCATTTTCAGCTCGCCTACACCATCTAGTGACATAGACATAAAGTGTTTTTGAAAGAGAACAAAATAAGCCATCATTTGAAAAAAAAAAAAATTTAAATTCGTTAAAAAATAAAAGTGTTATGGCCTTGGAGGCATTACTTTTCAGCCCACCCTCGTAAATCATCTCACAAAGTGGTTTATTTGATTTCCTAAACAAGGCCAGGCAGGCACACAAAGAAGACACTCTTTAGGAAAACAAAGAAGACACTTCGTGGGAGGTGACTTTGCAGCGATGATGAGGTCATTGCTGCAGCTGGGGATGGGCCTCTACGTTTATGGCATTCACGAGTGAAATATCGATGGCAGAAATATATGACTTTGCAGGGAGATGGTGTGGAGAGGGATTGGTGCCCACCCCTCATATACATCTTTCACAGTCTTGTATGTACAATCTCTGATAGATGCGGTTGTAAATTACCGTACTTGGTTTCCATTTAACTCTCCTAGATACTTCAGATAGACTTGATTTGCATTTTTTCATATGTGTACTGATATGCATTTCATGATGGAGCAATTTCATTGCCAATATACGAAGGAGGATCAAAAAGTAATGCACAGCAGTTTTCTTATGGAATGCTATTTTGATCTAGAGGTTCAAAGTTAGCAAATTGAATCATGATTAAGTTGCCCTAGCGGAAGGACTGAGTAAAGATGGCACATTTGCTAGCATTGTCAACTTGTGAAGAACAGCGAGATGTAGTCTGTTTTTTGTGGGCCAAACGAAAAAAGCGATGAAATGTTGGAGGTGTATGGTATGATTGTCTAGACTGTAGCAACGTTTCTAGGTAGTGCAGATTCTTCGAAGAGGGCCAAGGAAAAATTGATGAATTTAAATGGGAGGTGCTCAAATATCCACCCTACAGTCCATTTCTCGCACCATCTGACTGTCACCTCTTTGGACCAATGAAGAACTTCCTAGGAGACCAGTGCTTTGGTTCGGATAAAAAGGTAAAATCAGCTAGCCATGTGCAGGTGGCTTCACAAGCAGATAACGGAATTTTACAAACGAGGTGTATTGAATCTGGTGCATATGTGAAAAATTAGGTAAAGCTTATAGCTTTCTTGTACATTGTTTCATTTTTGCTTATTATTAAAAATGTTGTGACAAAAAATTGTTGTGCGTTACTTCTCGATCCTCCCTTGTAATTTTGTTTGTCATTCACATACGTAAAGGAAGCAATGAAACCACTGAGTTATATGAAAATGTTCGTACATGTAAAGATGTAAAAATGTTAAATTTTTAGAGTCAATAGAGATTGTAAAAAACAAAGCAACCAATGAGCTCCTGCATAGTGATGATGACCCTATGCCTATGGCTACCCGGAGCAAAATTCATTACAAAGTAATTTTGGGTTAAGGTTTATTTATCAGATTTGGTTCTTTTAACCGGAGTAGAGTTTTTTGTGCTCCTTTATCAGGTGGGCTCTTTGAAACGGTGTTGAATCAAGTGGGGTCGGGACGTACATGGGAATATTCTTGCGATTGGTTGCTTTCTTTTCGGTTGATGATTATTGTTGTATGATTGTCTTATGTGCGAGGGATGATGAAAAAGTAAGGTTACAAAGTCTGCAGTGAAACGTGTACATGTTATTCATACAACCAATACAGCCAACTGATAGTACATACACTATATGATCACAAATATCCAGACACATGCACGTTTGCGCTCTAGCCACGATTTCATGGAAATCAATAGGGCGTTGCACATCCCTTTGCCCGAATCACAGCTTCCACCCTTCGGGGAAGACTTTCCACCAAATGTTGGTAGGTACTTTCCGGAATGTTCCTCCATTCCTCCCAAAGAGCAAGAATCAGTTCAGGTACAGAAGTTGGCCGATGTGATCTGGCCCGCAAGCGTCTTTCCAATTCATCCCACAGACTCTCTATAGGATTGAGGTCGGGACTTTGTGCCGGCCAACCCATTTCTTCGACCCCTGAGTCCGCAAACCACTGCTGTACACGCCTCGCTTTGTGGCACGGAGCATTGTCGTGTCGGTAGAGAAATGGCCCGTTTCCGAAAAATTGCCACAACGTTGGAAGTGCACAGTTGTCCAAAACATTCAGATAACGGTCGGAACGAGCTGGCCCAGTCCGTATTATGAAAATGAGCCCCCACACCATGACTTCTCCTCCTCCAAACTTGACTGTGGGCTCTGTGCACTCAGGTAAGAAGCGTTCTCCAGGTATGCGCCAAACCCAAACTCGTCCATCGGATTGCCAGAGTGTGTAGCGAGATTCGTCTGTCCAAATTACACATTTCCATTGGTCCATTGTCCAGTTTCTGTGGGCTTTGCACCACTCCAGACGTCGCTTGGCGTTGATCCTGCTGATGTGGGGCTTGTGGGCAGCAGCACGGCCTTGGAATCCCATCGTGTGCAGTTCCCGACGAATTGTAATGGTACTGGCATCATTTGCAGAGGTGTTTCGAAACTCTGTGGCAATTTTTTCCGCCGAGGACTTCCGCTTGCTGCGGGTGACACGACGAAACACTCGACGGTCTCTGTCCGTTAGTTTCTTGAGTCTACCGGTTCGTTGTTGAACTGTTGTTGATCCCCGGGTCTTCCATTTCATAATGACATCGCCTACTGTTGACTTGGGTATCTGAAGAAGGCTGGAAATGTTACGCACGGACTTGCCGCATAGGTGACATCCAACGATGGTTCCACGTTGGAACTCACTGAGCTCTGCCGAACGACCCATTCTTGCCAATGTCCAAGCAGAGTTGTGTCTGAAGGTGTGGGAAGCTATTTAAATGATGTGCAAGTCATTATCATGTGACATTGGGCCAATCGATGATCTGTGAGGGGTGTCCGGATATTTTTGATCATATAGTGTACATTAGGATATTTTTCGACACAGTCTCCATATCAGTTTAGGCATTTGTCAGTTCGTGGGATGAATTTGAATATTTTCTCCGGTAAAAATCCTGTCCTTGTGTGTTTAGCCATGTTGTCGCGAAGTGTTTAACCTCTTTGTCTAAAGTGAATTGTCTAACCTCTTTGTCTAAAGCGAATTGTCAGTCTCCTAGGTGCTCTTTCAAGTGAGAAAAGAGGTGAAAGTCGCCTGGAGCGAGGTCCGGGCTGTAGGGAGGGCTTTTGATAATCTCCCAGCAAAACTGCTTCAACGGTGTGGTGGTCTTCTGGGCTGTATGAAACTTCGCGACAATGTGGCTGAACATACAAGAACAAGATTTTTGCCACGAGGTAATATTCAACTCATCCCACGAATCAACAAGTACCCAAACCGATATGTCGAAAAATAACCTAATGTATGTACTATCAGCTGGCTCTATTGGTTGTATGAAATAAAATGTACTCGTTTCACTGCAGGCTTTTTAACCTTACTTTTTGATCACCCTCGTATGTTATAAATTCTGGTTTCTTCTTGTCGTTCACTCACTGATGAAGGGAGCGTAGCCCCCGAAATGTAAATCTGGGTCATTAAAGAATCTTCGTGTGGATTAGTGGTTTCATTGTTTTCTTTACGTACGTTTGTGTCCACGTACTTGCTAATTGTTACTCTCCATTGAATTTAAATTACACTGCAACTGTTATTTCAGAGGGATCACTTCGTGTCGATGCTAACGTTTCAATAAATCTGCCAGGGGAACCATGGGGTATGCGAACGGAAATTAAAAATATAAACAGCACACGAGCTGTTGCTAAAGCTGTAGGTGAGTTTTTGATGAGCTGTTGATTTTACAACTACCGTATAATATGTAGAGTTCATCCTAGGAGGTTTTTCGAAGGGCACAGCCCTCTTCAAGCTATTCTTACCTCCCAAGTTGCCCCTTCCTGCTCCTTCTTTCCACTGCTTCCAGCTAATCGAATCAAGGAAACAGTTATATTACCAAGGCAATGCTACTATCATTATGCTTCCACAGATGCCCACTTGTCCAATTTGCTATAGGATGCCCTTTTTTAAAGAGTTTTCGCCCCCCCCCCCCCCCTTTTCATTCTTAGGAAGAACTCTATAGAGCATAATTTAAAAATTTTTTTATGAGTATGTTGTGTTTATGAGCATTATAGTGTTTTTGATGTACATCTAGACTATGAAATTAGGCGACAAATTCATGTTCTTGAAACTGGAGGCAAAATAGAGAATGAAACACGAATGTACGATAGCAAATTAAAGTGAGTTAATTAAAGCCATCAAAATTTATTATGCTCGTAAAAATTTAAATTATGCCTTCAGCAATTTTCGAGATATGGACGTGAAACTGGTATTAAAGGAAAGCTTGATTCACTGACTATCCCGTTGTCTAGCAAAACCCATCTATGCACAGAATAGCGAGAAAAAGGCGATGCACATTGAAAAAATTGTCCTGTGATTGAGTTCCTCACTGCAGAAGCTTGTTCACCCAAAGACATTCGTCAAAGAATGAGTGCTGTCCTCGGCAATGCAGGTGTGGATGTGAGTTCTGTCAGACAAGCTTGCATGACCAGCTCTGAAAGGCACCGTTACACTAGTGATGAGGAGGTGAAAGCAGGACTGCATCGCTGGTAACGATAATGGATGCCCAATTTCTGTGTTACCTTTTGACCTTGCTAAATATAAAAACATTGGCACAAATGTGCGGCCAGAGATGGTGATTACGTTGAAAAATAATACACTGTCTGGTAAAGGATATTGCAAGCTTTCATCAGATATATAGCTCAAGTCAATAATATCTTGGAAATTGCTGATACGAGGGTGAATCAAAAAGTAAATTACATTCTGAAACAGTAAAAAGAGATGCAAGTTAAGATCCCATAGCCTACACACATTGTGAGGAAACATGCACCATTTATTTCACTTTTCTACATAATCACATAATCATAATCACTGTCTGAATGTGAAATTAACTTTATCATGACGCAGCATTAAAAACCCGCTCCAGCGTTTCTCATCCATGTCAGCACTGTGTCTTTGATGTCGCCATCAGTGCGGAATTGATTACCTCCCAGGTCGCATTTCACTTTCTCATACAAATCATACTCACATGGGGCTAAGTCGGGGCTGTAAGGTGGATGTTGCCACAACTCCCACAGCAGTTCCTGAGTAAAGCGACCTGTGTGTGGTGTGGGATTTCGTGTAGGAGAATGATCCCCTTTCTCATTTTCCCCTGCCGTTTTTCCTTTATCGCTTTTCTCAGATTTCGGAGCATCTGCCAGCACAAGGCGTTGATTGTCTTTCGTTTTTCCATAAATTCTGTGTACACGATACCTTCTCAGTCAAAGAAAACTGTCCCCATGACTTTCCTCGCAGATGGAACAACCTTGAACGTCTTTGTGAGTGGGGAGTTTCGGGGATGAAGTGGTGAAACCAGGATTCATCCCCCGTGATGATTCGACGCATAAACACGTCTCCTTCGGTGGAATATCGTTGCAGGAGAGACAAAGACGACAGAAAACGTTGGTTCTTGTGATGGTCCGTGAGCTGTCATGGAACCCACCTGGCACACAATTTCCTGAATCCAAGCTCGTCGTGAATAATCGATAGCACACTCCCATAAGAAACGCTAAGAGTTCTGGAGATTTCTTCAATTCTGATTCGTCGATTGTCCAAAATCATCTCGTTAACGTGGACAATTGCTCGGGAGTGTTGGACTGGGTATTCGTCCGTCAAATCTGAGCGCCCATTTTCGAACTGCTGGCACCACTTCACAATAGTAGAACGAGAAACCACATTATCCCCGTAGACACTGCATATTTCCTTATGGATTTCAGTGCAATTTAAGCCTTTCGCCCACAAAAAAACAGATTGTTCTGCAGGTGAACACGTGGGATCATGCGACGTTGCAATTACAGACATACAGACAACATCCTTAAAAACGGCGAATAATGTCGGCGCTCTTCGACCACAGATGGTGCTGAGTGTAACTTACTTTTTGATTCACCCTCGTACTATCGTCTAGGAGGCCAAGGTTGTCATAAAACCTTCGTAATTGTTTACCTTTTTCTTAGCTCTCTTGTATATTATAAAAAAAAAGTATATATTAACGCCGATATGTGAAAACACTGAAAGCGCACATCTCATTATTTAGAGTAACGATACCGATGAGAGATAAGGAGACCCAGCAAGATTATCGATTCATGCCTGAACCCAACCTTCCACCGCTATGCCTTCACGATAAGGAGGAGAATATTCCTGGAACAGTGAGCATCGCTAAGGTTGCATCTACGCTGCCATCTCGATTACCTTTTGATTTACGCCTAGATTTATCAAAACAGTATGATTTACCTCTGAAGACGGCAGATGTTTTATTGGTAATTCTTAACTGTTAAGAATCTTCGTAATGGTCATTTTCGAATTATTTAACAATTTCATAATGCTCTTTAATGTTTTATGCAATGCTTTTGAAGAAACATGAAAAGTTACTCGATTACTTTTTGGAAATTGTAAATGAAGGAAAACGCAATCCCCATCATGTTCTGAAATTTTTACTAAACGAGGTCTACACGGTCTTAAACAGGCACAATATGACGTTAGCACAAAGGTAGGTGGGGATGAAGTAGTTCTGTAAATTTAGAAGTTTATTATACATATGGGTTAAATGTTTGTGAAAAGGTATGAAATGATTGTGAAAAAGTATGAAAGCAATATGAAAAAGCTGTATACCGTATTGGTCCGATTATAAGTCGCTCCCCCTTTGTGGAAAACTTGTAGGGGAATTCCAATGGCAAATGGGAATACAGTAACCCCTCCCCCCCATATCCGCAGATTTGATATCCGTGGTTTCACTTATCCGCGCTTCAAAAAAATCAGGGAGGGGTGCAAGGGGGGTTTGTTTTCTGTACAGTACCTCGCAATTCAACATAATCTGTTCCGAGAAGGCGATCGAATTCCAAATTGTTCGAGTTCCAAAGCAATTTTTCCCATTGAAAATAATGGAAAATAAATTAGTCTATTTCAGGATACAACAATATCAAATTATAATGTTTATTTTCCTAAATATAGTACCGGGTGGGCAAGAAATAACGTGAGGTGTTCAGAGCTCGCTAGCGGGAATTCTATTAGGCCAAATGCAGTACATTTTGGTGTATATATTTAGTGGAACATGCAGTTTCGATTTCTGCAAAAAAAAAAAAATAGTACCAAAAGTCGCCATAGGGGGCGCTTATTTCAAGAAAACAATGAATACATTTGCATAAGCGCGTTCCGTGTCGAGCAATCATGACAATAAAAGGCAAGGCTGAGGATTTCCCATCATTCACGAACAAGGCACATTTTTATTTGAATGGTGATATCAATACCCACAACTGCCGTATTTGGGCTGCATCAAATCCACAAGTGTGTCTGCCAACTCCTATGCATTCACCGAAACTAACAGTATGGTGCGGCTTTACTGCTTCTTTCATCATCGGCCCGTACTTTTTTGAAGAAATCCGTCCCCGTGGACTGGTGACTTGTTCCGTCAATTCTGCCAGATATGCCGAAATGCTTGAGAATTTTGTGATACCACGATTGCAGGAAAAGGGTTGTCTGGATTCTACCATTTTTATGCAGGATGGTGCGCCATCGCACATCGGACGTCAGGTGCAGCAGATCTTGCGAGAACGTTTTTCAGACAACAGAATACGGCAATTAGTCATGCATTTCCCGTGGTATGGCCATCCAGGTCGCCTGATCTCAACCCTTGTGATATTTGGTTATGGGGATATTTGAAAAGCCTTGTGTATCAAGCACATGTTCCTGACCTCTCAACCTTAAAGGATCAAATAACGTTACATATCAGACTAATTAATGCAGATGCTGCGAGCTGTCATAGAAAATGTCGTGTACCGCATGCAGCTATTGGAACAGCACACTGGTGGTCATATTGAAACACATTTGTAATTAAAAATAAAACATTGTTTATTGTTGTAACTAAAGTTGGTTTGTACGGTATTTGTTCATTTGACAATTAGGTATTCATTATTTTCTTGAAATAAGCGCCCCCTATGGCGACTTTTGGTACTATTTTTTTTTTTTTGCAGAAATCGAAACTGCATTTTCCACTAAGGATATACACCAAAATGTACTGCATTTGGCCTAATAGAATTCCCGCTAGCGAGCTCTGAACACCTCACGTTATTTCTTGCCCACCCGGTACATATAACAACAGTTGATTTGGGCATGTCGAACATCGCACGAAGTTCACATGCTGTACACGGATTCTACTTTCATGCTTTCGTTGCAACATAATTGTTTCATTGATAATTTAAAAAAATAATATTCATGTTATGTATAAGAGAAATTTCTTCGAAGGGTGCGACAGTTCAAAGAAGGCAGACCGTCATGTGACAACAAACCTTGCACCAGCTGGTTTGACATCATGATTGAGCGAGTGGAGAAAGTTGTTTTGGAGGATTGCCGAATGACTGTGGAACATATCGGCTCCAAAGTTGGAATTTCCGTGGGATCTGTGCACACAATCCTGCATGAAGACCTGAAAACGTGACGCTGCAGTTTCTTTGTGGCAACAACTTTGAACTGATTTCTCATGCTCCCTACTCACCTGACCTGCCTCCTAGCGACTTTTGGCAGTTTCCAACGATAGAAGACACTCTTCGTGATCGCACATTCACTAGCCATGCCATTATAGCATCAGTGATTTTCCAGTAGTCAAAATAGACTCCTAAAGAAGTGTTTGCAGCAGCCATGGAAACATGGTGTTGCCGTTGTGAAAAATGTGTACAGCCGCAGGGAGATTATGTCGAGAAGTGACACAAGTTAAATAATAAATGATAGTATTACTGGAGATAAGCCTACCAAGCATCAGGTAAAGATTTTTCTATCGAAAAATGGAAGGAAAAATTCTGCGACCTGGGTTCGAACCAGGAACCTTGACTGTCATGGCCGACGCCTCTACCTGTTGGGCTATCTGATGGTTGGATAGGAGAGATCAAAGCCCACTGTAGTAATACAGTGGGCTTTGGAGAGATTCTCGATCTGTGAGCCAGGTGCCTGCCTTCCATTGGGCTTTCAACCATGACAACTTGGTTGTCTTTAAAACACCTTGAGACAACATGGATGTCCAGGTGTCTGCGATAGCCCAACTGTTAGGGGCGTCGGCGGTGACAGCCGAGGTTCCTGGTTCGAACCCAGGTCGCAGAATTTTTCCTTCCATCTTTCAATAGAAAAATCTTTAAGTGACACAAGGTTTCACAGTTTTCGTGTGATTAGTTTGGGAGAAAAAAAATTGGAGGTGTTATATCTTGAATGCATCTTGTATTTTGCTATATTCAATACTGTATGTGCAAAAAACTGAAGCTTACAAGTGGTTTGCTACTATCCATGGGAAACGATAGAACCAAGATAGAAATGTCGCTGATATGGGGAAGGGCCTACTGTAGTTCTTTATTTTATGTCAAATTAGTGGCCAACTTTTGAAGGACTCGATTGTAAGCCACACCTTGAGTTTTAAACCTTCAATAACGGGGGGGGGGGGGGGGGCCAAGAGTGTGGCTTATAATCGGGCCAATACGGTATGCTTTATATGCAGTGTTCTAAAAGAATTAGATTTTCGGTATTAAATTTTAATAATAAAACGTTTTTTGAAAATTATGGTTTTTTATCTCTAGCACTATTTCTGCGCCAAAATTAGCCGAGATTTATGATCTGCATTCTAAGAAAAAAATTTTGAGTGCAAATAAAATTGAAGTGAGCGTTTTAATTTTTTTTTTTTTTTTTTTTAATAAATTTTAAGAAGTGTTACAATAAAATTTGTTTGCAAAGAAAAGTTAGGAAAGTGAGTTCACTGTGGATAGTGACATACTAAAGACACAAACCTCTTGTCCACAAAGATTTATTCAGCGTATATGCACTTCGGTCTCTTGGAGACATTATTCAACGCAGATTACAACAAACTAGTAGATGACAGGCTATTTATAAGAAAAAAGTCACTTTAGACAACCAATAAGCAACAGAAAACCACAGCAATCACCATCGAGATTTAAAAATTATGTGCACATGAAACGGGTTGGAATTCGTTATTTATCGAAAACCTACTCACACTGTTTGGCATTGATTGAATGAGTTCTTGAAGAGTTCCAGGATCTAGAGAGTACCAGGCATCTTCAATTGCAGACTTCAATTCAGAAACTGATGAAAATTGCCATGCATTTTTGTACACCTGCCTGGCCATAATACCTCACAAGTTCTCGATTGGATTGATATCTGGGCTTCTGGATGGCCACGACAAAACTCTAACATTATGCGATTCCAACCACTTTTTGATGTCGTTTGAATTGTGTATCGGTGCATTATATTGTCGAAAACGCCAGTTTTCTCCACAGACAACTGCTTCAGCAGGCAAAAGATGTTCTTCCAAGATCTCCTGGTACCCCTTTGAATTTAATCTTCGCGAAATAAACGCCAATGTTAACCTTCCATCGAAGCCAAATGCTCCCCATACCATCACTGATCCGCCACCCATTTGAAGTTTTGAAAAAGGCCTCCCATGGCCAGAGGTCCGTATCATTAATGTAAGAAGAGTTATGTCAACATTGCGGATAATTTCTGACTCACCTTCGTATTATGATGCATGTTGTCAATGACAATTTCATTAAAAAATTAAGTACGACCAAAAATGAGATCAGCATTTATAAATTGTACATACCGGTATTTGGCTTCAGTCACTTCAAACGCACGTATTATTTTTTCATTATTAAATTGAACAGCTGAGGTTGGCATACAATAAAACCCTCACTGAACATCTTATGATTTATGTATTATTTTTAGTTTTGCTAATATACAGGGTGATTATAATTAAAGTTTAAGCTTCAAAGCGCTAAAAAAAAAGAACCACTTAGTAGAATGAAGTCCAATTGGAGCGGAATGTTATTGAAGAAGGGGGGAAAGCTTATGGCATAAGAAAAAAAAAGTAGGTCCTAATCTTAGCAACAGATGGCGCTGTAAGCATCAGAATATGCAAATGAAAATACCTGTCATGCGTACGACTCATTTGATTTGTTATAAAAACGCCGGGTAAACGGGTTTTCCTCATTTCGTGTCCGAGAAGTTCCCCATGGGTGTCTCATTGAAGGACCGCGCTCTGCTTGTAAAGCTTTTTTACAAGAACAATGATTCCGCACCAGTAGCTTTGCAGAAGTTCAGAACACTCAAGGGTATGAAAAAAGGCGTTGGTCCGATGGCTGCCGTGGGTCTGGAGAAAATGATTCAGAAATTCGAAAAGACAGGTTCTTTTGATGTGCAATCTGGTAGAAGGAGGAAAAGACTTGATTCGACGCTTACAGTGCCATCTGTTGCTAAAATTTGGACCTACTTTTTTTTCTTATGCCATAAGCTTTTCCCCGTCTTCAATAACATTCCGTTCCAATTGGACGTCATTCTACTAAGTGGTTCTATTTTTATAGCATTTTGAAACTTAAACTTTATTATAATCACCCTGTATATTTAGTCAATCATGTTTTAAGTGCGTACATATACACTTAATAAATCTTTGTGGACAAGAGGTTTGTCATTATTATGCAAAGAAGAGCATCTAAACCAAATTTGAGAATAAGGGGGGGGGGGTATTAAAACAAACATGTGTGAAACTTTATATCTCAATTAAGATTGTCATATTTATAGTTATTAGTTTAACTATTAAAACCAAAATATTCACTTTCTAAATTTTTCAATAGTTCAATTATACATTTAAAAATTTTTTTTTTCATTTTCTTTATGGTAGTTACTAGAGATGATAATTAATGGAGATGACCGGAGTCTTTCAGTGGTAAGTAATTTGCTAAATTTTATAATGATTAAATGATACAACATATGAGTCGAACTCGTCTGTAGACAAGAAAAAGTGCATGGGAAGTCAGAATTTTTCTGGCTAGCCCAGAACACAACATATTCTTCATCTCGACAATCTGTATTGCCATGCTTGCTGCCTTTAAAGTTTTTCTGCCTTCAATAGAACAGATGTACAGAAGATTGATTACGGTCTATGGTAACAATTTGGAGGAGAAAGTTTATGAAGAAAACCCTTTCTCCACCAATGATCATGTTCTGTTTTGTGACTCTGGTTGTGGACTATTGTCCTGCACCGTATCTTCCACTGTAGAAGAGATGTCTGCAAAACAGCAAGACTTATCTTGTTCCATTCCTGTCTGCAGGTTTTACAGAGACCCTCAATGGTTGTTGAATGGCATCAAACAAGGGCCCATTTCAGTAATCTAAATCCACAGAAATCTATCGGGAAACATGGTGACTCGACAGGGATATCGTGAAAGGGTAAAACGTGAAATCCAATTTCATCTTCCAAATCCAACATAAATTGAACGTCGATAGCCACATGGCTGGAGGCTTTGATCAATACTGCCGAGAGAGAAATCCTGCGCACGGAAATGTCATACATTCTTACATGACCTACTGTAGAGTATTGTTAATCGTATTTCTACCAATAATAAGCCTGAAATTTGCCCTACTGTAGGTGATGTAACAATGCCTGACATTTCCGTGCGCAGGCTTTCTCTCCAAGTGGTATTGCTTTGATGCAGCCAAAGTTTCCAATTGTCCTCTCTAAGTGGAAAATTGGACGGAGAACATGTTATTTATAGTAAAGGGAGTTAGCCTTCCTGTTCTCTCTTCCGATTGTGAGCTTGCTGTCATATAGGTCTCCTGCAATCACCATAAATCCTTCAGAAATGCTTCCTCATGCTCCTTGGACCACGTTTGATATAATTTCTGTGTGGATGGTAGAAACTCGCACAGGGTTTATTACAATCGTTGAGGTAGATGTAGGCTTCGTCCAAAGTGGCAAAAATACGTCCATCCTTCTGCTGTGAAGTAACCCTCGTAGAGCCTCCAACAGTTCATCTTCCTTTCTGTGACGAGTCATGGCAGCAGCTTATAAATACAACTCTTCTGACACTTTTTCAGTTGCAAATCTTTGTTATTTTATTTACGGTAGCCTATAAGGTCCTTACGATGTTTCCGATCCCTGTTTCGGTTGCTGATTTTCACACTGGATAGGCTGCGTGATTTTTCGAATGACCTGTGGTGTTTGGCTCGTGAGAACTCGAGAATTTGGCTGTTTCTGGCCAGTTAGAATTAACTCATCAGTTAGAAATTTTCCTTTTCAATTCAGTATTGCCGATACACCTTTCTTCGAAACAGAGAAATTTGTGTTTTACATTCGCTAAGTGAAGCAGAATAGTTGAAATTAGTATTGGAAAGGGTAGTAATGTACTCTTCTCAGTAAGGTCTGATTTTCGGAGACATTTTTTCATGACATTTATGCTTTCTCTCATGAGCACATGCACATGATCTGCACCATTTCGCAATAAATCGTGACCAAATATCGTAATCAACCTTTTGTATACCTAATAACAAATATCAAGGGCGCATACTTTGAAGATTGTGAATAATGTATCTCAAATTTGGACAATTGTTCTTCGTAATGGCTCAAGTTACATCCACGTAGAGCGGAAAAACGGCTGTTTTATTCACTTACGAAAACGTGCCATTCTTTTCTGAAATGGGCGAAACGTGGTAAAGAAACATCGTTTTAGTTTCCGATTGTAACGAGCATTAGTTTCTAAGAACACGCTATTGTCATTTCAAATTCTGCTTTTATAAGTAATTATTTCAGCTGCATTTGATAAGAATTGTTAATGATAAAAGCATCTTCTTTAGATTGTTGCAGATAAAAAATGGCAAGTAATCAATAGCGAAGAAGAAATAGTGAAAATAGTTAAGCAGGTCCTTGATCAGAACCCAAAATTGGTAAGTGTATTGATAATCAATGAATGATATTAACAAATACTGATGATAATTTAAACAATTAAATTTAATATCTTGATTTAACAAACAGGTGACCCTCTATAAATCTGGGAAACCTAAGGTCGAGAATGCCTTGTTGGGAGCTATTAGGAAGAGTGCAAATAGTCAATTGGATATGGCGCTTGCCGCTCAGATCTTAAAGAAGTTATTATCCAAATAAAATCCTCTCCTTCATCGACTTATTTAATTTTTTTCATGTATATAGATTTTTTAAAATAAAAAATAATTTTTGTATATAAGTAGATTTACGAAAGAAATATCTTGGCTAGTATTTCGCTCATAACCAGGTTTGGTTTGGTTTGTTTGGTATTAACGTCCTTTTCAACTGCTATGGTCATTTCAGGACTGCGTTATAGGGACCACAAATTTTGCCTCGCAAGGGTTCTTTAACGTGCAGCCGGCAAATGACTACACGGGACCAACGGCTTTACTTCCCTTCCGAAGGAAGTGCGTGATCTCAGGATTTCCCCCTGAAAAATCCTCGTCGTCCTCGGCCGGGATCGAACCCGCGTCCTCGGGCATCAGAGGCGATCACGCAACTGCTGAGCCACCGAGGCCGATCTCATAACCAGGAAGCTCAAGTGATAAAAATTTCCGAACAGAAACTTGTCTAGCTAACACCTATGTCCAATAATATGAGGGGAAATCAGTACAAATGGTTATAGAAATGAAACAAATACGAGTACCATTTGAAAACTACTTTTATTTCTCGCAGAATCTCCCTGTACATTAAGGGTGGTTTCCCTTTGTACAGCTTCATCGTCAGCCAAAAGATGTTGTTTAAGAGGACTGAAGAAATGGAAGTCATGAGGAGCAAAGTCACATTTATATGATAAACAGTGTGTCCTCGTAATCCCAGAAGACTGAACATCCTTTTTACTGCCAGCAGGACAAGTGAGATGTTGAATGGCAAGTAAAGAGTTCTCGAGCATCCTCCGTATATCCCAGACCTTACTCTAAGCGACTTCTATTTGTTCGTCCCTCTTAAACATCATCTTTCATGTGAGCACTTTCCCTACAATGAAGGTGTTCGGTCCTCTTAATCGAATAGACAATGAAGCTCATTCAGGCAGCAGCACAAAGAATTTTATCATACCGAGTTTAAAGGGCTTGTGAAATGATGGGACAAGTGCCTCAAAGTACAGGGAGGTTATGCGGAGAAATAAAAGTAAATGTAATTTTCAAATCGGTATTCGTATTTGTTTCATTTCTATATTCACTTATAACTTAAATATAGGCTTCCCCTCATATATCGATTATAAAAATATTATGTGCCATGTTTCCTATTCAAAGATTTCAATCATTAAATACACATACAGAGTATAGAGGAAATGGTTGAATAACTTTACAACATAAGGTGATAAATTCCCTTGATTACGAAAAATATTCAATGGCTCCATAATTTGGGACATCATAACTTGTTACTGGCCAGTCACATGATTTTCAGACGATAGCTCAGCAGTGGTTCACGAGCATGAGAGTTATAAAAGTCAGGTTTGTCTACAGGAAAGTGGCCATGCCCTTCTGCCTCTAGTTTAATTGCTGAGAAATTACGAAAACTAACTTTTGAGCCATGAAAGATAGAGAAAAGGCTCCAATTGCAAAGTCATAGAGCACCACTGATTTAGTATAAATACACTGGAAAGTGTGTCAAAAGGAATGCGAATTGGTTACGAATTAATCTTGGTGTTCTGCGATGCAGGGCTATAGCAGCGATGCATGGCTACCAGATTGAACACACTCGAAGGTGTCAAAAGGGGTTTCTCACTTTTTGGCCCTCTAAATTGTTACCATAGATCCGTAACAACCCTTTGTAGAATATGTGGTCTACTCCTTTTCCATTTAAAGTCCTACAAGTTGTAACAACATTTTTAAAACATTCATTGGCCTACCACTCGCGAAGAGCGACGGCCTATATGTTTGTTTCCGAAACTCAAAAATAATTTTTCTCTAAAAATGACTTAAAAACTCAAGATTCGAAATTTTGAAGAAAAAATTTCCTTGTACGTATGTGACCAATTTTGTGCAGCTAACTCCTCCGAAACGGCAAATAGCAGAATCGAATAAAAATTACACATTCTTACAGAGTCCCTTAAATTGTGCCTTAGTGTATTTTATTATGTCAGTTGGGTAAGCCTTTTTAGAAAAAATTTAAAAATGGCTGTAGCGTTCAACCAACGCCACCTAAAAAACAAAGCCTGCTTACTGCATCATCAAACGAGGGCTGACAATCCAATCTTCATTGGTTACAACAAACGAAAACATACTTATTGTAATCAGTGTTTTTTCGTTTGTTGTAACAATGAAGATTGGATTGTCAGCCCTTGTCGTTCAGTGAGCAGGCTTTGTTCTTCAGGTGGCATTGGTTCAACCTAGTGAACCAAACACAATAAACTCGACATATACTGACTCCTCTCGTTAAGACTAATTTTTTTTTGTTTGGCTCTTATGAGCCTTTTTGGAGTTAACAATCACCCCCTCCCCCTCAACAGAATATTTTTTTTTGTTTTAATTAACTCGTACTTGGAGAGATTCGTAAACTATGCATTGATGTATTTTTCATGGAAATAGGCTAAAGGCTTTTTAGAGAAATTAATTTTCATCGACCCAAACGCAATAAAAACACAGTCCGTAAAATGGTCCAGTAATAGCAATAAGGTAGCGTCTTTATTACGTTCTACGCGTTTCGAGTATCGTCTCATCTTCAGGAACTAATTACGACTACCTCCAAAATGCAACTACAATAAAAACGACATGGACAGCCTCCTCTCATTAATGATACGAACCTTATCTGAAAGAAACAGTTTGGCTGTGAAGAACCATTTTGGAGTATTAAGGACCCCCCCCCCCCCCCAACAGAAAAAAAAAATTTCTTTTTTGAATCAGTTTCATGACGTAGTGGTAGGCCTGTGTGAATGTACCATTATTTAAGGTGATAGTGCTTTGAAAAATAACCACGTTATGCCAAATATAAATATTTATTATAACAAAACATTACAATATAAAAATCATCCCCCCCCCCTCTTTCACAAAAAATATTTACTCGATACAGAAAATAAAAATTTTGACCAATGAACCTAACAATGACTAAAAAGGCCAAATTTAAAAGACAAAGTCTAACAAAAAAGAAAAGTGACTTCTTCTTAACAACTATCATATTTATAAAGGCAATTCACTATCAATTTAAAAAGCATGATAAACAACTGCGTTATTATTTAGGATTTCTCGAGTGTGATTCAAAAAAGATCACGGATGAGAACAATCTGAATATTTATATAGACACGTTCAAACCTTAATTATACAATCTACAGTATAAACAAAGTTGTTGGCATACAATGGAAATTGGAAACAGTTTCTTTTGTAAAACTGGAATGTATTTCCCCATCCCTCCAAACAAGTGGTGATATTTGAGCATTCAGTATGGAAGGAGAAAAATTAGAAAATTCTTAATCGGGCAATTATAAAAATAACTTAATACAGAATACATATAAAAATATTTATTATTTTTTTATTCGTCTTTGATATTGATTTCATCTGAAAAACTTTATTTGCTATAACAATCTGATCCGATTGTAACACAGTGGCACCCTCGTATCTGAATTGCAATGCAGAATTTTCTTTCCTATTTTTCATCAGTAATTTAACACCGAAGCAAGACATAAGATTAAAAAACCTCACGGACCCATTTTGATATATTCTTTAACGTAACTAATGTCTGTTTGTTTTGAGACCTTATTAATTAACGAATATGGTTTTCAAAAACTACCACCATGGCACTCGTAAACTATTCCTATTCCTCCATAGCCTCAAAAACATTCTAAAGAACTTCATCATTTGTGAGCTATGTTTTCCCCTTTATTTTGTTCTCCCCCCGTATCCCCATTCCCCGCCGTTTTTGGGCGCCAAAAATGAATTTTAAAAGCATCCCCACAGAAACCTACGAGAAACGGCGCTTTGGTACACAAACAAATTAATTTCAGATATCAGGGTACCACTGTAACTTTTGTTCTGCTTACGAACAACAAGAGCACCCAATATAAATGCCCTTGCTGATAATTAAAAGACATAATCTACAGCCCCAATGAGTATACAAAAGAGTAAGGATCAAAAATACGAGGGTAAGTCAAAAATTATCTACACTTCACCACAATATACCTTCAAGGTTGTCATATTGCCTTCTGCGCATGCGTGCTTAGAGTTGGTACAATTCTGGTCATGTGTGTGAAATTTGATCCTGATCGCATCATTTTCCTTCGATTTCTCTCAAAATGTGTGCGAAAGGGGCTGAAAACCATCGTCGAAGAAAGTGTTGTTGCTGCATGACATCGCTCGCCTGCACATGTTCAAAACATCAACAAGTTGAATTTTGAGGCTTGAACTGGAAACTCTTCTTACAGCTTAAGGATGCTTTGCGAGCTCATCAATTTTCCACAGCTTTAAACGTGCAGAAAACAGTGGAAGGAATACACAAGCTTGTGCACTGCTGGAGCAAGTGCATTGACAAGGGAGGTGGTGACTATGTAGAAAAATGATGTACATGTTGAAAACCCTTTGTGTAGATAACTATAGAACAAAAAGTGTAGATAATTTTTGACTTGCCCTCGTTCATTACTGCAAAGCCTTTTTTTAAGAATGTTTAAATAAAATGACCTTGCTTATGGTGCAACATGTGGGATATGGATAAATTTCATCTAAGGATGATGCTCATGGTCCCTGATTCGATCCCAAGTAGCAGAATTTTTTTTCTCTTAATTTTTCATCTTAATTGCTCTTGCCTACTGTCTGCATGCCAATGAGGGAAATATGTTGTCGCTCGGTGTACCTCTGTAGAGGTCGGCCTAAGTTCAATGAGAGGGGAGTTCATTCGCAAACAACGTCTTCTCGTTTTTATGGTTTTACTCGTTTATTAAAACATTCAGTAGGCCTTTTTTTGTTTTTTTAATAAAAGATTCATAAGGCTGTAGAAGGAAAAAAAAAAAAAAAAAAAGACAGACACAAATTCTTAAACGGACTGAATCTCGCAGGGAGCATGGTATTTTATCTTGAAAACCACTCCCTACTCTAATAGCATCCTGCTTTTGAAAGTGAAACTACACCACTGGATTCATGGAAGACGAGGTGTGTTCAAAAAGTATTGAACCTCGGTCTTTTCCTGCGGAAACAAATAAGATGCAGGAGCCCTGTTTTGGTGTGGATGTGAAGGAGACATTCATGAGATCGCGTGCATTTTTTCCAGCCCGCAGACTGCGTTAGTCTCTGGTAATTGGTATACGAGTGAGGACATGCAGCACCCATCGGATCGTGAGATGTTGCGAAAATGACAGATCGAGCAGTAACATTGCATCAAATTTTGCCTAAAGCTTGGCGATACTCAAGTAGAAACCATCCGCAAGATCCAACAGGTTTTTGGGGACACTGCCTTGAGCCCATTCTTCGCATCTGATTCAGAAATTTTTTGGTCAAACACAGCATTCCTATGCTTTCTCAGGCTTCCTACTTGCCCGATATGGCTCCATGTGATTTTTGGCTATTCCCCAAGTTGAAAATCCCGCTGAAAGGTACCCGATTTGAATCAAGACGATATTATGCAAAATGCGACGGCCAAGCTGAACACCCTTCCGACAGATGCGTTCCAGAAGTGCTTTCAACAACAGTGCGGGACCACTGGGAGAAGTGTATGAAGGAAATTAGAGTAAATGTCTTGTACCGTAAATCTTCTACTATAATGCAAATTTTTTTGGCCTAAAAAAGCATCTAAATTTGCTGGGTCGCATTATACAAGAGGAAAAAAATCAGCCCTCCGACAACTGCGGCCGGAGGAGATTTTGTCCTGATAACATTACCGTATATTATACATTAATTACATTGCATATTCAGTGTCCAGTTCATTAAACAATAAATTAATTCACTTTTTATTCGAATTTCTCGTCGCCAACATCTAACAACATCGAAAATAACTTCTCCCAAACATCGATACTTCTAAATAGGCCTACTTCCAAACTGCCTCGAACCAAAGCCTACAAGAAAGCTTATGCAGTGAAAATATTAGACTGAATAAAGATTACTTGTCTTTTTATTAAGAAAATTGATGTACTGTTGTGTTTTTTTGTCGATGTGCAAGTGACAAAGCTTTCCATCTCAATGTAGGGCTATAAACTTCCAAACTGCCTCGATGAAGTCGAGGCAGTTGCTTTTGAAGGTTTTTGAATATTACATATCCAGACTATTTAAAAATAAAGATTTTTTTTCCCATATAAGTTTGCACATTTTATTTCTCACGAGGAGTCAAAAATGGGGGTCGCATTATACAAGAGGATAGGATTTTTGCCGATTTTTTGGGCCGAAAAAGTGGAGTCGCATTATACAAGGGATCGCATTATAGTAGAAGATTTACGGTATATGAATAAATGTATTTTTGCCGACCAAAGGTTCGATACTTTTTAAACAAACTCGTATTTGAGAATGTCATTTCTGTATGAACATTGAACTTAGACTGACATCTACAGTGTGGCACCAAGTTACAATATCCATCTCTCGCAATGTCTTGGCGTGCAACAGTATTTACAGCTTTACAAATAAAGTTCTTCAGTTTCGTGTTTTTTTCCTGTATTGTCATTAATTTCAGATATTATCTTTATCACATCATTGTATTTTAAAAATTACTGTTCCGATCCATGTAAAAAATTCTAAAAAGATGCGAGGGTAAAGAAAAATGTAAAAAAATAGAATTTGGAAAACATCTCGACATTATCAAACGAGACGGTAAAAAAAATATATCTACACAAAATATTCAAAATTTCATTATCCTAAAATTAATTTAAAAATTCTAAATTCCACTTTTATCAAAATTTGTGGAAGACTAACGAGGAACGTTTTCTTTAGATAGTTTTCTTTCCCCCTTTCTTATTTCTAAAGATGAATGATGGCGAGGAATCTGAAAAATGTTAGAACCATGTTAATCGTCATAATCTCTCTCATCCATAACATTCTTCAGCCTTTGAAGCAAACTTCTGAACGATGGTCGATCGTCGGGATGCTGAAACGAAAGTTTAAGAAAAACGTTTTTAGGAAAGAAATTTAACACTCAGACAATGAATGCAGTGAGATAGATTGTTTACTTTTTCCCAGCATAGACGCATGATCCGATATTCTTCAGGCCTGCACGATCTGGGACACTCTAAACGCTGACCATGACTGACTTGTTCCACAACTTGAGCATTGGTAGCACGGCCATAAGGCATTTTGCCACATGTGAAAATCTCCCACATTAATACGCCTGAAACGAAGTAGAGAATACCATATTGAAGAGTTCCATCTTGCTTAGTAGCAATTTCAAAATGCTCTACGAGGTCTATTCAAAAAATTCCCGAACTTTATTTTTTTTAAGAATTCATTCAATTCATAGTTAAGTGATCTAGCTCGTCCTCAATAAAAACGCTTGTCCGAGTGGTATTCCCATTTCTTGAAATAGTTCTGAATTCCAAGCTTTTGGAATCTTCTTTAGTTCCCTTTGCGAATTTTCTTGATCTCCTTAAAAAATCAGTGTGAAATCTTTTCTTTCAGCATTGCCTCCGATTGGGGAATAGGAAAAGTCTGCTGAAGCCAAGTCAGTGAGTATGGAGGGGTGATGAAGTATAGTCATTCTATGAGGGACAGTCATAAAGTCATTACAATCAGTCGAAAAATGGGATGATGCTGCACGGTGTATGCCAATTTTATAGAAGACCTCCTTTTGGCTGTTGACCTTGTCGTTACCTTGGAAATGCCATCCACGAAGCAGGTTCTTCAGGCGACGGAAGAGCAAGAAGCCGCTTGGTGCCAGGTCAGTATATGATAGACGGAGCAGTATTTTGAACCCCAGCTCCACCATAATGCAAATGGAGTCGTGTGCTGAATGTGCTGCTGCGTTGTCGTGCAGAAGTTTGACCTCTTTGGACACTTCGCTGCTTTGACTTGATGGCTTCCCGTAACTTCCACAGGAAGTCTTGTTAGTACACTCCCATAATTGTCTGGCCTTTCCTTCGCAATTTGTGGGTCGTCACAAATGGAGGAGCGTCTGCTCTGAGGTCCATCTTCCACGCTTATCTGGCTGAACTGGAAACAATGACACCACGTGGCAACGGTCTCGCACGATGGGGCATTGTCCCATATATGGCCACTAATTCCTCATGGATTTGTTTGGCATTGTTCCCTTTCAAATGCAGGAACCTTATCACAGCTTGCACCTCCAATTTTCCGACGGGCTACGCTTTCAATGTTGCTTTCAATGTTCTGGCGACGTTTAGTGGTACATCGCCAAACGCTGCTTTGTATCTTCCGGTATTCGAGGGATTTCACTTCCCAGTGGCACCACGTGTTTTCACGTTGATTGTAATGACTTTATGACCATTCCTCGTATGTTTGGCCAAAAACTCATAAACTGACAATGCTGAGCGAGCTTGTCATGATGGAAAATCCAGTTCTGAATGTGCCCCAGTTCTGGACTTTTCGTCCTCACGTTTTCTCTGGGGCATCTCAGAACCTGAAGGTAGTTAAGCTTGGTTTCCACATCATCGGAATCACGCCAGAATAGAAAGCCAACGGAAATTTTTTGACATCCTTTCTTTTCCATATTGGTCACCGGAAGAATCTATAGAAAGCTTGTTGAGTTGCGTTAAGAAAAATTTTACATTCTGTTTCTTCACAGAATCGAACAACAGCCTTGCTATTCTGTGTGACTTTGGCTCCTTCTTGCCACCATTCTTGTCTCTATCGACTCGAGTCTGCACTGTCTTCACTCTCTCAATTTTCTTTGGTAAGCTCTGAACCTTATTATAAAACATGACAAATAATGAAAAGCTGCTTCGCGTCAACATGGAGGATGTTATAATTTTACGTTTCCGTTTTCTGGTGGTGTGGAAACCAGGCTTTACTCGGGTTCACTGTGATCTGACCAGATAGGAGGAGGAGGAATTCATGATGAACCAAGCCAATGGCATCAAAAAATAAGTCATAATGATTTTGACATTGGAGTGGACTTGGCATGCTTTTTTCGTCAGAAGCAGATTTTCACCAACCCACTGAGACGACTGATCTTTGGTTTCAATGTCATAGCTGTAATGAAGATAATCTTGAAAATTAACCAATCGCAGAACGCTTGAGAGATCACCTTACACAAACAAACGATACACACAAACTAAGCTACCGGTACTTATCGACGATCCAACAAAGGGAAGTTATTCGCTAGGTTCACTAATCACACGTGCACTATTTAAAATGTTCAGGACTTTTTGAACAGATCTCATATTTAGGGAAATCAAGCTCATTTAGAACTGGAAAAAAAAAAGAAACAGTTTCTCGTACCATATGCCCAGACGTCTGATTTACTACTGAATCGTGTGTAACCTAAGACTTCAGGGGGTGCCCACTTGATAGGAAATTTTGTGCCTCCTGAACTTGTATATTCATCATCCAACACATATCTATATTAAGACATATTCAATTAAAGATTTCTCTTACAAAATGTCAGATTCTATTTTTATATTATTATTATTCATATTAATAAAAATACCTTGCAAGACCAAAGTCTGCCACTTTGACAACATTGTCACTGCTGACAAGGCAATTCCTGGCAGCAAGATCCCGATGAATGTAGTTGTGTTTCTCCAAGTAAGCCATACCACTGCACACTTGAATGGCCATATCCAAGAGAATAGCCGACTTCATCAGAAATCGGGACTCGTACCTCCTCAAATAATTTAATAACGACCCTGTTTCAGACAAAGTGAAATTGCATTATTTATAGCCAACTCTCCAACCTATTCATTTTATTTTTGAATTACAAATCGCTACCTACCATGTTTCATGTATTCGGTTACAATAAATATTGGACGCCTTCGACTACAAACTCCGTACAACTGAACCAAATTGGGATGCTGTAGCTTGCTGAAAATTATTCAAGCCAATTTATAAATTAACATGAAAGATTTACATTAAATTTACATGAATTTTATATACAGTGGACACCATTTATTAGAAGCACATCGGGAACAACCCGTTTTGATAATAAAACCGGCTGATAATGATAAACGAAAGATGAACCATCTGATCAGACTCACTGATGAAGGGAGCATAGCCCCCGAAATGTACATCTGGGGCATTATTAAAAATGATTATTGTGGATTTGTGGTTTCTTATCGTCATTAGTTTGATTGTTGTGTCCACAGTTTCTTGGTTGATTTTTCTTGTATCTCAGGTTTCCTTCTTATGATCTCGGCAGATATTGGGGTTCCAATCGCTCTCTGCTGCGTAAACCATGTGAAGACTGTCTTGTCTAGCTCCTTTTCAGTGGTCCCCATTTCCTTTTACTGGATCAAAGTAGTCCTACTGTATCGCACGAAAGCAGAAGACAACTGAAAGATTGTCGTAAATTGATTGCTCTGTATAGTCCAAAGAGCCAATGAGAAAATTTTTGCATAGCTCATCTGTCCCAATGACTAACGTTGTTGGATGACTTGCCTTCCTCATGTGCACACGATAGAGTCCACTTATAAGAGTTGTGGATATAAGAGTAATCCAAATTTAAGAGCAGTTTTCTCCCTCCCCGGAGAAAGATGGCAAAAAAAAAAAAATTAACTTCATACAACATACACCCAATGAAATTTAACTTCAACAGATTGGCCAATGAAAACTGAAGGTTTCAATAACCATAATCAGAGCATCAGTTCTATTAAGTGGACATAGAGTATTTTGGGACTACTGATAACGCTATCTATGATTCTAATAAGCAGCCTCCACTGTATAAGGAAAAACTTATAAAATGTTCTAATAAATAATTAGGAAGAAATTAAAAAAGAGAGAGAAGAGTATAAGCTAGTCTTTCATATCTTACGTCATGACTTTAGCTTCCTCAATGAAATCATCCTCGGACATGGTCCCATCCTTCATTATTTTCACAGCAACATCAATGCTCCCCCTCCACTTCCCTCTTCGAACAACCTACAAGAAACAAAATACCTCAAAAATAAATTTTTTAAGAGCGAGAAGCATCACTCATTTAGAAATAGCAAAATGCATAATAAAAATTTGAAATTTATTATCAACATACCCCAAACTGCCCACTTCCCAATTCTTCCAGCAACGTCAATTCTGACGGATCAATTTCCCACTTATCTGGAATTATAATTGGCCACATGGCAATTAGGTTCATCGATAAAATATTATCGTATAGCGGTGCCTCGTACTTTGAATTTAATTCGTTCCAGGAAGCCATTCAAATTCTAAATTGTTCAAAGTCCAAATCCACTTTTCCATAGCTTATAATGGAAAGCGAATTAATCCGTTCCCAGATTCTTCTAAACAAGATCCATTTCAACAAATGTAATCTCAAAATGCTTATTCAGCGAATACTAAAGACGCACAATAGAAGATGGTGTTTGCACAGCGAATGCATTGTTTTACATACACGCAATTCGAACTTAAAAGCATCGTTCGAATTACAAATCTAATTTCGCTTGGATTTAGCATTCGAACTCTGGAACTCTCAAAGATAGAAGCGTTCGAAGTATGAGGCTCCACAGTATTGATTTCCGACATCAAAATTTTCATTTTCATTCCTCTTACCATGACTGAAACCAGCTGTAGCTGGCGGTCTGTGCACTCCACTGGGAGTGCATTTGAGCCGAGTCACTAACCCAGCACCATTATGCTTGTGATACAAAATCAGGTCTTCGATTGTTGCAAAGGAATGTGAAGGTGAGAGGTAGAAATTTTCTTCAGAATTTACCTTGATTAAATAGTGTTTGACTTGTGCATGAGGACTGCAACAACAAAATACATTAATGCCATTTTAGTAACATCTACTTCAATTGATTTAATGCCTTCATGAAATTTTTTCTTTTAGGGGCAGCTGCTATTTCATAAGTTTGAATTTTTAATAATGTTTAAGCTTTTCTGAATGTCCTTAATAAAGATTCTAAATTTTTATCTATGTAAACTCTGGGAATTAAATCTGAAGAGGTGGCCCACTCCCAACCCGGGACAAAAAATAAATGAAAAACAGTTTTAACCCTTTTTAAAACTTTGAATTTTGAAATTTTTTATACGTGATTGTATTGTCACTTGAAATGAATCAATGTGCCAAATTTGGAGTTGTTTGAACAACAGGAAATGGCAAAAAATTGATTGCAAGATTTGAACAAAATGGACACAAAGAAAGAAAAAAACTGTGATTTAAGTAAAAAAGTGTATAAAATTTGACGCATGAACAATAAAAGATTGGCCAACTCTGACATAGCCCCTTAGTCAGTCTAATTTATATGCATTTACATGTTTTAGTTTCGGAAATAAACAACAAACGAAAGGATAGGACTAAGAAGAAAACGTTTAAAAATATCGAAGATACTCACAATTTCGTAAAAACTGACAAGGTGTAATGATTTTTGCTGCTCGAATTGCGCAAAACAAAGCAACCTTCCTTGTTTTCACCTTTCAACAACATCTCGCAACGCTGCCGACTCATATCACCAACATACCAACTGCAAATCAAATTGCATCAGATTAATTTGAACTCTAGGCCACATCAGCAGGCATAAGAATTTCAAAGATTAATTTAAACTCCATAGTTGCTTACTTGTATTGATGTAACCCAACTAAAGATTTATCTTGTACGTAATTGCTAGGAACATATCCAATATTACTGAAAAGAGAAAGGAATAGCTCATCATGCTCTCTTTTCACAATACAGAATGTTTTTTTTACACATAACGCAATCACTAAAAAGTGCAGTTTCAGTAAAATTTGTAGAGGAACATTTCACTACGAGTATATGGAAAATACAGTATAACTTATCATAAAAAAATTTACCCCTGTCTGTTTCTCACTTTCCACCAATTCTCTTTTGAATCGTCCACAATGTCATACTCTTCACCCTTAGTTTGAATTTTGAAAATTTGACCAACATTAAAATAATTAAACAAACAAACAAACAAACAAACAACACAAATCGTGAATGTTTTATAACTGATATGTAACATTACCTCTATTAAATTTAAATCACAGTCTTCAATTGCATCATAGGGATACAAAGCTATCACAGTCTTGACTGTTGTGCTAACAGCCATGGGCTAAGTTATTAAAAAATAATAAAATATTTAGTTTTTAATGCAAAATAACAAACTAAAAAAAAACTTTAATACTAATTTCATCTCTTACTTTTTCTTGAATTTCTGGAACATTCATTTTTGCTGAACTATTTGTCACAACTGAAATATGCAAATACATTTGAATTTCAAAAAACTGCTTTTGATAACTCATTTTAAAATACAGTCAGGTCTCTTTTTATGCAGATCATTTGCATGTGGTCATAAAGTTATGTGATGATAATTTCATGCAAATTCAGAGGTTAGTGCATATTTTGTGTAAGCAATGAGCTTTTGGCAAGTATCTACAATTACGAACTTCCAAGATCTGTCTCTGTGTCCCTTTATATAAGCTCAGCCCCTGCAAGAGATACCTCGGAACTACCTTTTTTTATGGACACTTCTGGCCATATAGAGGGCGATGAGGGGGGAGTCATTCCAATTTCGGCTTTTTTCCACAAACAAATTTTTAAATAATTTCATTTTTCCTGCATCTCCATGGAGTTTTATTGTGTGGTGCAGTTTGTGATGTCAGTGTTTGTTTTGCCAATAGGATCGTTTCTAAGTTGGATACAATGAAGATAAGAAATTGTTGCACAAAAAATGACTGTCAAAATTTGTTTCAACAATTGCATTTTTAGACAACAAAGAAAGAGATGTAAAAACGCGTGCTTAAGAATAATTAAATCAGAAATATTTCACAAAATAATGCATTCAATAAAGTTTTGTTTATTTTCATTTTTTAGTCCATCTCGAAAAAAAAAATTCCCCGTTTTTACAACTGGATTTAACCCTCGTTCTTTGCTAATTTCCAACGAGATTTCTTGGCCTGTGTAACAAATACCATTTCGTGGCCAATTTTTTGATACTCTTCTTGTAGAATATTTTATTAAATGTGGCATGCGATAAGAAAAAGCATATTAAGATTTTTGCAGGTAAAGTGGCTTTTGCCTTTTCATAATCTAAATCTTAATTTTTCTAATTTCTTTAATTTGGTCCAATGGAGAGAGAGAAAAAAGCACCGAAGACATTTTGAATGGTAACAAATACAGAAACAGGCCTGAGCTTGGAAGTGCGACAGAACATTACTCGTTAGGAGCACACGAGGTATACCTTCTCGGTGGGAGCTTATGGTAGACTAAGAAGTCTAATATTATTCCGATGATAATACTGCTCAAGATCATTGGACTGGATTTTAAGTTGCTCAAATTGGGAATTTAGAGCGTTAGCCATAGGAGAATCATGAAGTTTAGATACACTGGAGAAACGGGAATTTTTTAAGAACTTGTAATGATGAACACGAATGAACAGTTAGGCTTTCTTATAGCAATAACTAAGGTTAATAGAAGGCAGAAGTGTTTCAAAATGCATTCGGTGCCATACAGTGCCAATTGCAGTTGGTTCTTTGAAAATAAAACTTGAAATTTTGGATCACTTAGCAAAAGGAGAAGGACCTACGACCAGTTCAGAAACAGTGCCAAACACTGTAAGATAACGACGACAATTCTGAAGAAAAAAAAAATTTAAAGCAGTTGTTACTTTTCAATAAAAGCAAATGAAAAGTTAGAAAACTAACTTATTTATGCAAATTTCTTATCAATTTCTTTTAGAATTTCGAAGGGAATTGCTAGACATTCCAATTTTCTTGATTAGGTGATTTTTGGTTAATTTTAACTCGTAATTTTGTTTTGATGTGATTTTAGAAAATTATGGAAAGCATGCCTAACTTTTTATGGTGTTTTGTTTTTTAATGTTCAGTTTTCTGTGAACTGTGTCTGCTGCATAAAAGAGACTTGAATGTATTATTTACAAAAGCCTAACAGAAGAATATTACCACTTGAGTTTTGAGAGATGCTGTTGTTAACAGAGTTGACTGAAGAATTGGATGGGAATTTCAAAGTGCCTTTCCACGACACCTCACAACCAAAAGAATATTTGAAATTACCGCAGCACGTCCATCGTCGTCCGTTTAATATACCAGAATGGTATTTATCGCTTAAATTTTTATTGTCTTGACATACTTTAAAATACAAATAAAAGGAGGAATAATCTCAATGAAAACATTTCAATTCACAATTCACGTTTATTTTCTTATGTAGTATAGTCGAATCTCTATATCTCAAATCTCGTGGGAACACAAAAAATTTCAAGATAAAGGGGTTTGAGATATTAAATTCACTTTAAAGATTTTTAGGTTATTAAAGGTACAATGAGAAATGGAGAACAATAGAGATAAAATGGGACATTATGCCACGTACAAGTAGAGCCACTAGCATCAGAAATGCACAAACTAAGCATGCTTAATTATCTCAAAAGCAACCAAGACTTGCTAATGAAATCAAAAAATTTTTTCAACAATTTTTTTTGTAATGCACGAGAATCATCAAACTTCAGCGGAAGTGGCGTCAATTTTTTTCATTTTCGTACGAAAAACCTAAATCTAATTCTATAAATTCCCTTGCATTATGCTGGCACACGAAGTCAAATTTTGACATAGCAGGGTTTTCCAAGAAAATGTTTCGAGATAACGAAGTAAAATGAAATTAAATTGTAAAAATGTAGGGAAATTAAAACTTTTTCGAGATATTGAAGTTTTCGAGATTCGACTATTTTCATTTTAAAAATATTTAAAATATAATTGGGTGTCCCCAAAAAATATACATCTATCCTCGTTTATCACTGATCCAGGTTATCATGGACTCTTGATTGCGACCCTTGTCATGCTTTTCACAGATTGATCCATGTTATCACAGATCAGCGAACAGTCGTGATAGTAACAGCAAACCGCAAAAGATGGCAGCACAGCTAGTGATACTTAATGACCATAACAGAAGGAAGCAAGACGAAGCTCCTGAAGCTAGACCCAGTGAGCAGGAGCTAGTTCATCAAGCCCAAAAGTGTTATGATACATACTTTCAGTGGCATAGCGATGGGGGGGGGGGGACAACAAAATACAATAATACAGGGCAAAACAATGAATACCATACCCAAGCACCATTTACCCCCATTCCGCCTCTGCATACTTTTCTCAGTGATTTTACTGATCATTTCATGTATTTATTACGTATAAAATTTTACTGAAATATTAAATATATTATACGTAATGAAATAATTAAAATTAAATATCATTACGTGTATTTACGAGGTGCATTCAAGTTCTAAGGCCTCCGATTTTTTTTCTAATTAACTACTCACCCGAAATCGATGAAACTGGCGTTACTTCTCGACGTAATCGCCCTGCAGACGTACACATTTTTCACAACGCTGACGCCATGATTCCATGGCAGCGGCGAAGGCTTCTTTAGGAGTCTGTTTTGACCACTGGAAAATCGCTGAGGCAATAGCAGCACGGCTGGTGAATGTGCGGCCACGGAGAGTGTCTTTCATTGTTGGAAAAAGCCAAAAGTCACTAGGAGCCAGATCAGGTGAGTAGGGAGCATGAGGAATCACTTGAAAGTTGTTATCACGAAGAAACTGTTGCGTAACATTAGCTCGATGTGCGGGTGCGTTGTCTTGGTGAAACAGCACACGCGCAGCCCTTCCCGGACGTTTTTGTTGCAGTGCAGGAAGGAATTTGTTCTTCAAAACATTTTCGTAGGATGCACCTGTTACCGTGGTGCCCTTTGGAACGCAATGGGTAAGGATTACGCCCTCGCTGTCCCAGAACATGGACACCATCATTTTTTCAACACTGGCAGTTACCCGAAATTTTTTTGGTGGCGGTGAATCTGTGTGCTTCCATTGAGCTGACTGGCGCTTTGTTTCTGGATTGAAAAATGGTATCCACGTCTCATCCATTGTCACAACCGACGAAAAGAAAGTCCCATTCATGCTGTCGTTGCTCATCAACATTGCTTGGCAACATGCCACACGGGCAGCCTTGTGGTCGTCCGTCAGCATTCGTGGCACCCACCTGGATGACACTTTTCGCATTTTCAGGTCGTCATGCAGGATTGTGTGCACAGAACCCACACAAATGCCAACTGTGGAGGCGATCTGTTCAACAGTCATTCGGCGATCCCCCAAAACAATTCTCTCCACTTTCTCGATCATGTCGTCAGACCGGCTTGTGCGAGCCCGAGGTTGTTTCGGTTTGTTGTCACACGATGTTCTGCCTTCATTAAACTGTCGCACCCAAGAACGCACTTTCGACACATCCATAACTCCATCACCACATGTCGATGAATTTCAATTGGTTTCACACCACGCAAATTCAGAAAACGAATGATTGCACGCTGTTCAAGTAAGGAAAACGTCGCCATTTTAAGTATCTAAAACAGTTCTCATTCTCGCCGCTGGCGGTAAAATTCCATCTGCCATACGGTGCTGCCATCTCTGGGATGTATTGACAATGAACGCGGCCTCATTTTAAAACAATGCGCATGTTTCTCTCTCTTTCCAATCCGGAGAAAAAAAATCGGAGGCCTTAGAACTTGAATGCACCTCGTAAATTTATTTAACGATAATATTTTGTAAGGTGGAAGCAGCTTGGGGGTCTTTGGACGAAACACTACATTTCCCATTTATTCTATTATTCATTTATCACAGTTTTGCTTATCACAGTGTTTTTTAGGATCCAAACCCCGCTGATAAACGAGGATGTGTAGATGTATTTTACTTTAATTGGTTTAATAATTTATTTCGGATAAAAGATTCTTAAGAGAAAAAAAAAATATACTGAAATAACCAAGTTGGTTCTGAAAGCTACATTAAAAAAAGAACATATGGCTTACGTCTTCTCAGAAGAGTGATCCACTCGTGCCTTTCTTCTGGTGAATTAGCTATGATGTACAGAATGTTGTCATCATATCCAATCTGTCGAAAATATTAATAAAATGGGTTAATATATTTTTATCTTGCACACCTATTATCATCTTCTTATTCGATAATCATATATCAAGAAACTTCAAATCTACCTGGAAGACATTCTTCTTCTCTAACTGCATTTCATTAACGGTTTCGATTATCTTTACACTCTTTAAGTTAATGCGTCCCTTCTCCTTTCCCTTTTTCTGCAAAGGTATAAATTATATAATTTAAAAGACTTTCTTCTTGTTATATACTAAAAAGGACCGGTAGTTTTAAAATGGAATAGCAGGCAAACGGTGACAGTTATGCAGGAGATTAATGTCCGAGGTCAGGAATTTTGTTTGGTACGTTTCCTTATGTTTTGCAGACTAAGAAGGAGTTTTTTTTTAGAGCAGCTTTGGATAAAAATAATATGTTGTTGAGAAATAATTAAAGATTTAATTTTCTATTTCCAGAACACAAGTTTGTTTGTTTTTTTTTAAGAAAAGTTCAATCCCATCTCAACATTATTTAAATTTTTATTTCATTATTTATTAAAAGATTCCTGTTCAAGGTTATTTACGGCCCACAGATAAGGCTTACTTTAATAAAGAATATAATGTACTCTCATTAAGATTTTAGAAACCGCCTTTGGCTGATAAAGAGATAATTTTCTTAAGCATCCTTAGAGATATCTACAGTGTAATGATATGTTTGTTATAAATGCTAGATTAATGTAAATGAAAATGATAAATAATGAAGTTTGGTGATAAATCTATATCAATAAGGCAGTAAGGTGAATGTAAATGGTAAACCCGTATATTTTAAATAAATAAATATATATTAATTAGTATAAATAACACTCCTTTAATTAAATGAAGACAAATAAATTAAAATGAAAAACAATGAAAAAGTCACCCAATTGATACAGTAAAAGTTGAAGGACGAAAACATAAATGGAATGCAGGACTTGTGGAGAAATTCGTATGAAATACAGAGGAAACACAGAAGAAACGAAGATCTAGTGAAGAAATGTTACACGGACACAGGGAGGCACACAGTTACAGATGAAGATGGAAATTTGATGATTCGTAACACGTAGATGACTATAACGTTTTCGAAATTTTTTTCCATCTTCAGTATTAAGTTTTTTGAATGAATGTAAGATATAATAATACAAATAAAACAATGTATTTCCATTTATTATTAATTTCTATAGATGGTTTGGCTAGTAATAAATGGAAATTACTACTAAAAATATAATATCACTTCCCTTGCACTCAACAATATTGATCACAACAATCAAAATAATCATAATATCACACATTGTACTATATTACATTGTTTTATTTTTATTATTATATCTTACATTCATTCAAAAAAACTTTAATACTGAAGATGGGAAAAAAATCCCGAAAACGTTATAGTCATCTACGTGTTACGAATCATCGAATTTCCATCATAGACCTTCTTCATCTGTAACTGTGTGCCTCCCTGTGTCCGTGTAACCTTTTCTGAGTCAAGGCAGATTAGACTGGACCTGTCCCTTCTGAATGAAAATAGGGTAGCAGGTATACACTTAGGATGTGATATTCACTGCTCAACTGTGACATAAGTCGAAACTTTTTTGCACCCGACTGTACACCTTCACTATTATTTAGTTTGGTTTTGGTTGGGCCACTGGGGTTAAGAGTTTCAGGGGGTGGGAATTAAAGGGGACCAAAAGGTCTACGTATATTTACGTATGTAAAGGAGTGAAATCCAGTATGCAGATTCCTCTAGGCAAGATCTACATTACTAAGAACTTTGGGCCAAATTATCTCAATGGGATCGGGATTGTGGGAAATGGCAGTCACTTGGTCTTTAGAACTATGGTAACATATGGCATATGATAAATCATTCGATCGAAAATTATGAGAAACAATACTACATTTGAGAAAATCAATTTTTCCATTTCCAACCCCGGGGCGGGCGCTAAGAAGTGCAGATAAAGAGGTAAAAACTAGATGATCTCAGTGCTACTTTCCTATACCTTCCTCAGGAGGATTAATTTCTTGTTAAATATTGATATTATTTTCAAAAATATTTAACAGCTATTGATTCCATCACCTTGATAAAGCTGGGAAAATAAGGAGAATAATTTTGGCCGAACAAAAAAACAAATTAACCGTATTTTTATACTAGGTGAATGTGTTTCAATTTTTACAGTTATCATAAAATTATTCAATACACTGTACAACATTCTAAAATACAGATGACCCAACTGTAAGATGTGACCATAATAAGGAGATGTACCCTATAAATAAAAACGTTTAAAACTTCATTTCCACAATAAGAATGAAAGGAGGCTTGATTGCCCATTTGAACACTTAGGCTTCCATCAACAACAGGACAAAGTAATTATCTTCATCCTGTTGATGGTTCAAGCTCAGCTTCTAAAATGCACATTTCAAACATCTTTCCAGTGTTATCTATACTACAGCTCCATTATTTTATCTTCCTATTTCAAAATATTAGTTTTTTTTATAATTTTATGCTTGTATATGATTAACTTTAAGTATTTTGTTTTATTATTGAATTTTTATACCATAATATTTAATGGCATTACTAATGAAAGTATCAATTTTTTAATTCTCAACAACAATAAAACAAATTAAAATGAATAAGAAGGACATTAAAGATTATACCAACACATTCTTTTCATTAAAAGCTTTAGAAAAATATTTTAAAACATTAAAAAAAAAAAAGTCGTTTTTGTAATGTTTTTCAACGTAAATTTCAAACATAAAAAAGGACATTTCAATGTAAAATTCCAAATGTGTTGAGAACAATTTATGCAGAAAATCTAATAATCATAAAATAGAAAAGGGAAGGAAAAATTCTACAACCAGAACTCGAACTTTCATAAAGTAACAAAGTAGCCAATTGGCAGAGCAAGCCTCCTGAACTGCAAATCAAGAATCCTCTTTACCCTTAAACAATTAAATAAATTGATGAAAATTCAACTCAGAGAGAAGATAATAATGAGACGAAGATATTCTTCAAATATATCATAGTTACAAAACAGAAAAGAATCATGTGATCTGGAGTCAAGCTGAAGTTCATATGGACATATTGTTTGTGGTTATCTCAATGCGGTAGCTTTGCAGTAACTCAATCGGTTAGAGCAGTGGTTCCCAAAATGTTTTCGACTCACGAACCCCTTTCACAAAGATCTGAGTAGCGCGAACCATTAACTTATAATTATATAAACATACATGCATACAATGCAATAATCTGCCATTAATGAAAAATTTTGGCAAACCCCCTGAAAGATGTTGGGGGTTCGCGATCCCCATTTAGGAAACACTGGGTTAAAGCATTACCAGTGAAAGGCGTGGTCCCTGGTTCGGTTCAGGTCGTGGGATTTTTCCTTCTCTTTTCTACTTTGTAATTATGTTTGAAGAATATCTTCAGTCTCGATGTTCAATAGAGATTTCAAACATTAATAAGGATGTTTAAAATTCCAAACGGGTTAAAAAAATAATTCATTCAAAAGTTCCATGAAAACCAACATCATACGTCCAGAGAAAGACCTTAATTCAAAAATGATAATTGGTAACATTGGTCATTTAAAAAAAACATAGAAAAAAAAATCATAAAAATATAGCATTAACATTTTTGAATAGTTCATCTGTTCTTCTTCAGATTGTCAAATTCTTGAAACACTTTTTTTTTTTTTTTTTTTTTAATCATACGATATATGTCATTGAATCCAATCAAAGATCTAGCCAGTCTTCATTAGAATACAGGAAGTTTGGTTTTCTTGGTACTATGAAGGAATTATTTTTCAACACACTTGGAATTTACACTGGAACACCCTCACTCTTGCTAGAGATCATGTTGAATGTCATTGCAAACATTAAATTTTACATAAATTGTTTAAGAATAATTCATAAATGTTCAGTGAGGGTTTTACGATAAAATCGTATGCCATATGTCAGCTGTTCAAATTAATGATGAAAAATAGGAAAGAAAATTCCACAGCCTGGTTTTGAACCAGAAGCCAAAGGTTTTACATTAGAATTTTACATTGAAATATCCGCCTTCAAGTTTAAAATCTACATTGAACATAATTACAAACAATGTGCTTTTTGCATGTAGAAAATTGTATTTTTAAAATACTTTTCAAAATTTTGAGATGAAAAGAATGTAGTGATACAATTTTTAATGCTCTTCAAGATTCATGTTTATTTGTTTTGTTGTAGTTGAAGAGTAAAAAAAGTGATATTTTCATAGTAATTCAAAATTATTCTTAATGTTCTTCAATTTACTTTATTGCATTGTGCAAAATAGCTGTAGGATACAGCTTGGATATATCCGTTTGCTAAAAAATTTTAAAAAATTAGAGTTGTGAATAACTCAAGGGTTTATAGCAAACAGGATCAGAATGAATTGTCAGTTCAAATAAATAAAGACAGAGAGAAAGCTTTATGTGAAAACTACAGTTCTAATACACTAATACACAGTTCTAATGAGATCTTAATAATGCACAGTCAAATTCGAATTGCATGAATGGTTAAATAAAAAAATAAAATAAGATGTTAATCATTATGATATAAACAAAAATATTTGTTCTCTGACTCCAGCATTTCCTTTCGATAAACATCCTTTCACTTGTAATTTTGAGTAACTAAAGAGTTCTCAATTAATTTGGCTATTGACCTTCTTTTAAATGTACATTTCCTTTATAAATCCTCACAATTAACCATTCCCATAGTATTATATGTACTTTTTTTTCCATATACATGTATAACGGTTGTTACCCTAATCAAACGCCGATCTTAAATTATTCCAAATGACTAATATCTTATCTAAATTTCAAACAGTTAAACTTTTGATACACAGATTATTAATTAATGAATAAAACATAAGTAACAAGGAAGCATTTACATTTGCTTTCTTAATACTTCCCTGATCTCTCAAAACCTCTTAATTCACTTTCTTTACCTCAATAACCATAAACGAATTCAAATATTCAGGAAGAAAATGCACTGCTTCATCTTCTTTTCCGTAAATAGCAACTTATATTAAATTAAAATATTGGCTAGAAAGGCTAAATAATAAGAACACTTTAAATTAGTAGTTAGTATACTGCTAGTTGATATTAATGCAGTTGCAATGAGTAATGGTCATGACTTAATATGCATTTGGTACCAGGATACTATGGTACCAAATGGATCTGACTCTCCCTTGCAATGCATTATAACGAAGTGGTGTACTTACACAAGTAGGTGGAAAATTAAAATTTTTGTTTAATAATAATAAAAAAAATATCTAGATTACCCATAAATGCAAATGGGAAAATTCCTAAAATTATAAAAATGACTTTATTGGTTGTGCATTTTCATCCTAAATGTCAATGTTATTGTAGAAAAATCAAACTCAGAAACCCTAATTCTCAGACTTACGTACCTTGACTTACATTGTCTCAAATTGTCTTTTTTGATTTTGTCATTTTTTTTAAATATTAATAATAAAAAAAAAAAACAACTTCAACTTCAGTTGATTTATCTGGGCTTATCTCAGTCTCAATAAATAGATATTCAAAGCATCTGCATTTGGCATATCGGCCAATTTCCAATAGACCCGCCGGCCAGGTGGCTGAGAGGGCTACGGCGTAGGCTTTATAGTTCTCGAGTCTGCCTGGCTGTGGGTTCGAATCCCGCCGTGGGCATGGATGTTTGTGTTTGTCCCGGGCTGCGTACAGATATAACTTGTGTAAAAGGCGCAAAATGACCTAAGCAGTTGATGCCTAAATTTCTAGAACCCCCCCCCAACAGACTTACGGACCTCGTGATAGTAGTGTTCTCTCTCTGAATCGTTTCGATAGGTTTTTGTGAGGTGTTCTTGCCCGTTTTGATAGAGCCGAGAATCTCACAAGAAGGGCGTCCCAAACCCCATGAAACAGTCTTAGCTTTCAAAGTTGTACAGCTTCATGAGAACCAATCCTGCTTGTTTAAAGATGCCGGCAGCCATAGATTTGTATGGGTAGATCGGGTATCGTGGTATTCGCAGAGCTATAATGCGATAATACAACATGTCAATGTCTACTTTTAACAATGTGAATAGTAAATTATAGTTCGTGTTGGAATTGAACAAGAAAAAAAAGAGTAATAAACAAGAAATCTCTGATACAGGGCATGAAGAAACCGTGAAAACCGAAAGTGAAACAGTGCCTGAACAAAGATACCTCCCTGTAACCCTTTCAATAGCATGATTGTCGCGATTCTCACTTTAGATCATTGGCCACAGTTACACAAGTTAGCTCTCGCTAGGTCTGTGAGTCTAAACACATCACATCCTTTGCGTATGGAAAAAATTTGAAGGAGACCTCACCCTGCAGTGGATAGGTGATGATGGCTGTACATGTTGATGATGATGATATATACAGATAAAGTATTAAAAAAGATAAAAACTACCGTAATTTATGATACATAGGCCGCGGCAATGTAAAAGCCGCAGTGCTAAAAATCACCTTTTTCGAAATAAGCCCCACTAGTTTGACCGCAGCATTGGTTAGGCTGCTGTACCTCCCCCCCCCCCCCCTTACTAAACGGCATGGGTTTAATTAAGATTGTGGCTTTCTGTAGGGTTTTGTTGAAGTGAAAATTTATATTCACTTTTGTCAGGCATTTATGCAATAACCCAGTGTTGCCAACTCAAAAAAAATTTTCCCAAAATAATTATTTGTGGATTTGGGATAATTTTGGTGTAAAATCCACGGAATACCGACATTTCGCTACAAGACACCTCGCTACAGACACCTCGTGACAGAGACACTTGGAGACAGAGACACCTCGCTCTGAAAAGTTTGCGAGGCTTACACTTTTCTACACTTGTGCACGAGGTCAAATTCCAAACTCGTTTCCCTATTTACTATTACCCCCTTCCAAACTATTGTCACAGTTTAGGCAGACTGCTTTATAATAAATGAATACTTCCTCATTTACTTTGATACTTAAATTATTAACTGAATTGAGAAATTATAAAAATTTAATACGGTAGTTTAAATCTTTTAAAATTAGCTTTTTGATTAAATATATGAAATTAGAAAACTCATGTTTTCATTGTTTGAACAAAAAAGCATGATTTTAGGATTTTTTTTTTTTTTTTAAATAATGAGCGGTTATTTTAAAGTAGGTTATTGATATACATATTAAAACGATATTCGCGATTTTTAAATTAAAACATGAAAGGTTTTACCAGATAAATTTATGATTAAATTTGGTACACATTTCTTAAAATTTTGTTAAATTAAAATTAATTAAATTGGAGTCATAGACTCCTGGATTAATTGGTTAATTAGACAAGTTTTATTCTAAAATGTGATCTAGGGAGGGTTTAGTAAATTCAATTTATGTGCGGAAAAATTTATGCATTACATATTTACTTCTAATACATGTATGTATTTTACGTTATTTCACTGGGTTTTTTTTTCTGTAATTTTTTTTTCAATACTACAATGCATAATGTACTCTTCATTTTTTCCCTTCCAGTTTAGTTTGGGGCAAGCCCCGACGCACCTTGTCAAAAATTCTTCCCTCCCCTGCCGTCTAGAATTTTAACATCAAAAAGACAATGCCGTCTGTTTATTTATTATAAAAATTAAAGGATCACTTTCACGATGATTTTCTATCATCCTCTTTGCTTTATTATTGTCCTAGCTTTGATAGCGTGTATTTTTGTCAAGCTTTTATAGGTTCAATTCCTGTGTTCAGTTTGTTTTTTTTTTATTCCAAGGTTCTTATGTCTCGTCATTCTTTTCTTCTACATCCTTTATCTATTTATTACTGATTTTCTTTATTATCAGAGAAATATAACCCATAATTATAGAAATTCGTTACACAATTAAAAAAAAAACAAACTTTGAATTCATTTTTAATTTTTTTTTAATTTACGAATCGGGATCCATTACGTCCATCCAGGGCCTGTATGGCCAGTGGCCGACGAGTTGGGTCCCTGGATGGACCTGGATTCACGGCTGCTGTATGATGGTCGCAGCAGCCGAGGGGGTGAGGATCGGCTATCACGGATGGTCACCCATTCAGTGACTAGCTGTGCCTGATGTAGCTTAATTTCACAGTTGTGTTCAGTGAAAGCCCACCAGGCCACGGCCTCCCCCATTAATTGAATATCTCATTAAAATAGATATTTATTTTAAATTGTGCACTGAGAGAGAAGAGGGGAGGTCTTGCTTATTGCAACTTTACATATTATAGCAAGGGAATTCTTCATTTAAAAAAAAAAAAAAAAAGAAAAAGAAACAGAGAGTGATAAGTGAAGGCGAAGAATCTTTGATATAAAAGAAAGATGGCGAACCCCAATAAAGTGTTAAAACATGTAATACAAAAAAAAAAAAAAAAAAAAAAAAAGGGATCAAAATTGTTGATCTATAAAATTACTATTTCTCCGCAAATGTAACTACAGAGATGAAATCGAATGAAATCAGATAATGAAAATTTAATTTTTATCATCATCAAACACCAACAAAAGACCGAGTTTAATGTAAGGGCTAGATCACATTAGAAAATACGAATGAAAGTAATAATTTATTTATTTTCTTCAAGAGATTTCTTGTGCTGTTATGTAACATGTTTCACCCTCGGGGGGGGGGGGGCGAATCGTGTTAATCCATTAGTTTGCGTCATTGTCTTTTTGATGTTAAAATTCTAGACGCCAGGTGAGGAAATAATTATTTTCTATGAGCAAAAAATTGGGAAAGGCAATGAAAAAACAGAAAATTACAGAAAAAGCGGAGTTTCGCACATCTAGGGAAATTTTTCATATCTGTTAATACAACAGAAACGATAAAACAAAAAATAAAAAAACTAAAATAACGTAAAACTAAAGGTAATATATATTATAATGCATAAAGAAATGATGGATTTCTACGTTGTAATATTTTACCTTTGCGTATTGCGTGTAATTTATTTTTATTCAAAGATTTTCATTGATCAAATCATGCGCATGCTTTCATTTACACATTTCTTTTTCCGCACATAAATTGCAATTTACTAATCTAGATCACATTTTAGAATAAAACTTGCCTATTAACCAATTAATCCAGGAGTCTATGACTCTTGTTTAATTAAAATTTTAAAAAATTGTGTACCAAATTTAATCATAAATTTATCCGGTAAAACCTTTTATATTTTAATATAAAAATGTGAATATCATTTTAATACAGTAACCTACTTTAAAATAATCGCTCATTATTTAAAAAAATCCTAAAATCATGCTTTTTTGTTCATTTTTTTTTTTTTTTTTTTTTTTACACCAGTTCAATTAAATTTTTACACCAGTTCAATTAATAACTTAATAAATTGGTGAAAAAACTTATTAATTAATATCGGAGGTAATGGCGTGAAAAAAATCCTACTTGACCATTTTCCAATTAATAATTTAAGTTTAATTTATCATTTGAGTATCAAATTAAATAAGGAAGTCAAAAGCTTCGAGCATAAAAGGAGGAAAGAAGGGGAAAAGCAAAGAGGGGGGAAAGCCACAAAAATAGGGAAACGAGTTGGAATTTGACCTTCTGCTTGAGGGTAGAAAACTGTGACCCTCGCAAACTTTTCGGAGCGAGGTGTCTCTGTCACGAGGTGTCTTGTAGCAAAATGTCGGTATCCCAAAATCCACTAACTTAGCAACACTGCAATAATCCAGTTGCAGGGTGATGCTAGGGACATTGTGCCACTCTGCCACCTCCTCAAATGCATTTTATTTCACATGAAAAATATATATACCGGTATTTATCGTAAATCTTCTACTATAACGCGAATTTTTTTGGCCTAAAAAAGCATCTAAATTTGCTGGGTCGCGTTATACTAGAAAATAAAAATCAGCCCTCCGACGACTGCAGCCGATCGTCGATAATAACAACATCGATAATAACATCGTTAACAACATCGATAATAACTTCTCCCAAACATTGATACTTCTAAATAGGCCTACTTCCAAACTGCCTCGAACCAAATCCTAGAATAAAGCTTATGTAGTGAAAATATTAAACTGAATAAAGATTACTTGTCTTTTTATTAAGAAAATTGATGTACTGTTGTGTTTTTTTGTCGATGTGCAAGTGAGAAAGCTTTCCATATCAATGTAGGACTATAAACTTCCAAACTGCCTCGATGAAGTTGAGGCAGTTGCTTTTGTCGAAGTTGCTTTCTGTTGCTTGATTATGGGGCAAATGTTCCAAAATTAAATTGAATTTTGGTGTAAAAATGCACGTAACTGAAGCACTATATAAACTCTGGCAATGTGAGTGTAAATCAGTACAACCTATTCATCCAGTTCATCAATACTTTTAGATTCGATCTAAAACTTCACTCAGCAAAACTAAGGTACTTTTTCTTTTATTTCTGTTTTTTTTTATTCTTTTTATGTAGATGAATCAGATTTTGAAGGGTTTTGAATATTAAATATCCAGACTATTTAAAAATAAAGATTTTTTTTCTGTATAAGTCTGTACATTTTTATTTCTCGCGAGGAGTCAAAAATGGGGGTCGCGTTATACAAAAGGATAGGATTTTTGCCGATTTTTTGGGCCGAAAATGTGGAGTCGCGTTATACAAGAGGTCGCGTTATAGTAGAAGATTTACGGTAGTGAATCTATCTGTGTTTGTCTTTTTGCAAATTGTAATGTGCACTGGGAATGAAAGTGTCTCTTAATATAGGTCAGCATTTCCCAAACTATGGTCTGCAGGGGAAAAAATACTGAACCTCAGAAAATATTAATTCTAACAAAGAAACACCATTTCAGCCTAAAATCGCAAAAAATACTCTTACTTTATTATTGTTATTGTTTTGGAAAAACCAAACCCAGTCTGGAAGCCAATCCCAGATGCAGGCCTAAGTGAGACCAAGGCCAAGGGGAAATCCTGTATAGTAGTAAAAAGATAGGGATATCCTGACATAAATCAATCCTGTATGCCCATGAGAAGATGTCTGATCTGTTATGATGCATAGTCTTGTTAGATATTACTGTTTTCTCAAAATGCAAGTTATGTTGCATTATGTAAGACAGTGTCTTGGTATGTTTTCATTACTATAGTTTGAGTTTCTACCAGCCAGATGTTGATATACGGTGTTGGCTAACTGGTTAATTTTGTGTAGTCTGTCTGCACAAGCATTTTGTAGATATTATATGTAAATAGCCTGTCTGTCTGTCTGTCTGTGATAAGGTATTTCCTGCAAGTCTCATAGGGAATTTCCAGCAAATAGATGGTGGATGGGCTCTCTGTTGAGCCTCAATGAGTACAGGCCAAGGAATTTCCATCTTAAACAGGGATCTAGCTAGAAATTGCTGAGTGCTGGTTAATTCTTTAAAAATAAAAAAATAAAAATAAAAAAATTGGCTCCACATTTAAACTCCTTGCATCAGGGCTGGATATGAGCTGATTGGACCGAGTTAAACCGGGCCCCATTTTTGAAATATAACTTTAGAGAATCTTTAAAATTTTTATGAATTGTTCATTTCAAAGTATTTTTTAAATTAGGAACTATTTTTATTGTTTATTTTAAACACGTGGTCATCACTGATTGGAAAGGCTCCGTCAAAAGTTTCAATCGGCCCCTGCACGACAAGATCTGGTGCCGCCTTGCATAAATAAACGAGTCACACTTTTATAGAATTTCAAGAAAAGCCTATGTCATTATACATTTATCGTCTCATAAGTAATATTACATTTCGAGGTTTAAATGTAATTGTATGTTAGTGTCTAATTTCTTTCACATTTCAAGCATCACCATTCCATTTTATTAATTACTAAGTATCTTTTCACTTTTTTGGATATTACAAACCTCCGAGGAGACCCCGTTGTAATAGATGAGCGAGTCGACAGTCAAAACAAACCAGCGGTTCTTGTAGTTGATGGGTGTGAGGCGCCGCTTGTTTTGGGAGCGCTTCACCATGAGAGCTTCTTTTAAGACATCGTCGTCTCCCTCAATCATTGTGAGGCACTTCATTGAAACAGGCCTTGTCAATTCCCTTTACACATTACAACAACAATGGCACCTATAGAAATCTATAAAGAAAAGGGATTAAATAATTATTATTATATTTTCTAAGTTTTTTTTAATCATTATAGTGATGTATAAACAAGTGTGCGTCATTTCCTAACTCTATATGAGAAGACCAACATATGTATAAGAAATTCCTTGACATTTTAAAATATATGGATCTTATGAAGTTTATGAAGGTCTTATAGCATATAATAGAAGAAATATTCAAAAATTTCTCGATTTGTTTTGCCGTTTGCAATAGGAAGGGTTCAAAAGCAACAAGGAAATTGGGTTCTACATGAATTGAAAGAACGGGACATTCAAACATAAAAAAATAAAATTAATTAATTTATTATGTATTGATGAAGAAAAATGTCGCATGCGATATATTAATTTATGCTGAGAAGCAAACACGACCACGTCTCCGTTGACGTCACCAAGATTAACGCCCTGCTATGGGAGTTGCGTTTGGAATTTTAGTTTATTCATGCATTTAGGGTCGAATTAGAAAATTTTAAATATACCACGAAGTTATTAATGCCCTAATCTTTTGATTTAAAGAAGTTGTATATGACCGTCATGGATGGATCTAGAATTATTTATTATTTTTTTTAGCCATTTTGAAATTTTTTTTAGCTACTTTCGTATTTTTTTTAGGATTGCCAACTCCCACTAAAAGCAGGCAAAAATAATCCACTAACAAGGGAACCATCTGAACCGCCATCTCAGGTTAATACCAAATAGAAATATTTTGCAAGTATCAATATTATCTTCAGGTGAGTAACATTTCAATTTGGTGTGAAACTAAGATACAGTTCGGATGGTTCCTTTCTAAGTTGATAATACTATTACCAACTAATGATTGTGCAATCGCCAAATGTCGGATAACGAGGTAACCTAACCATTATATCAAGCACAATATTTGATCAATAAGAAAAACTTGTTTATGACATCATATGGCTTATAAAATTACTTCCAAAAGATATATCAATGCATAAAATATCCACATTTAAAAATGATCCGAATAATTTTAAGAAGAGTCCCATTTGAGAAGATTATGGTATAAATATGATTTTTTTTTCCACCACTGATGTTTGCCACTTCTACAATACTCATTTCCAAAAAAGTTGGGACAGTGCAAAATATATAGAAAAAACAAAAAGGGATGATGTAACAAAACTTTCTCGCGAATACAAAATAGCAGATACGTTTATGAAATGACATAAATATACTGTGTGCACCAGAACATTTTGTATCGTGGCCGGGACGTTCATTTTGAATGGGGGTGTTGCAACACGTTCCAAAAAAGTAGGGACATACGTTGTAGAAAGCGCCGTTAGTAGAGGAACCTTACGAATTGTTCGGGAATAATTTAGAATGATGACGTTGTACTACATTCTGTATAAAAAACAGTTGCCATCCGTCGTTCAGGTAACTTATTCGGAACGATGGGTCGAGGCAAGCCAGTTAGCGAAGATCTTCGTGTTCGAATCATTCAAGAATTCACAAACAACGTTTCTCAGCGTGCAATAGCCAGAAGATTTAACCTGTCATCATCTACAGTACATAATATTATCAAGCGCTACCGAGATAGTGGTGAGATCACAGTTCGGAAAGGCCAAGGTAGAAAACCTATTCTGAATGCTCGAGCTCTTCGGATCCTCCGACGTCACTGCGTCACGCATAGGAATGCTGCGATTACGGACGTAGCCACGTGGGCCCGCGATTTCTTCGGGAAGCCATTATCGTTGAATACTGCACGCCAGTGCATCCACAAATGCAAACTTAAATTATACTGTGCACGACGGAAGCCATACATCAACAAACGACAGCAACGTCGCCGTCTGATGTGGGCTCGAGCCCATCGCAATTGGTCCCAAGCACGCTGGAAGAACATATTGTGGTCCGATGAATCAACCTTTACGATTGTTTACGGAAATAATGGACGCCGTACACTCCGGACCAAAGACGGAAAGGATATTCCCGCGTGCTACAGGCGTTTGGTACAGAAACCACAGTCTGTCACGGTCTGGGGATGTATTAGTGGCCATGGAATGGGAGACTTGCACACCTGCAATGGCACCGTCAATGCTGAAGCGTATATACAGATCCTGGAACAAGCTATGGTGCCATCTAAGAGGCACCTGTTTGGACGACGTCAGTGTATATTTCAACAAGACAACGCCAGACCACATGCAGCGCGCATAACTTCTGCATGGCTGCGTCGGCAGCGCATTCGTATGTTGGATTGGCCCCCTTGCAGCCCGGATCTGTCGTCTATAGAAAACGTTTGGCGTATTATTAAACGAAAACTACGACAGCGACGACCCCGGACAGTTGAACAGCTGAAAACCTATATCCAACAGGAATGGGACAGAATTCCGTTTACGGTGTTAGAAAGATTGGTGTCATCGATGCCCAGAAGATTACAGTGTGTCATCAAGAGGAGAGGTGAAGCCACACCGTGGTAAACGCCGTGCTGTCCCAACTTTTTTGGGAGTGTGTTGCACGTGCCAAACAGGAAAACCACCTGTATCTTTCTTTAAGCATAGAAGATATGTGATCCTATGCCTAATTTATCGTTTATGTATTGTAATGTGTTGAAATAAACGGCAATACAATAATCCAAACAAATGTGTTGGAGTTCTTCTTATATGTTGCCCTGTCCCAACTTTTTTGGAAATGAGTATTGTATATAAAAATTGCCACTTTGATTTTTATGGTGCCATTGGCGATCAGCAGCGTGATCCCTGATCGTGGAGTTGTCCTTTAACCACATGAAATGTTCCTTCAAAGACACGAAAGAAGCACTTGGCTGGGATACATTACCCCATCTGCTGTATTTATCAGACATCGTGCAATAGATTACCACTTGTTTAGATCCCTGATGTGTCCTTTCTGGAGAACAGTTTAATATTCAAGATCAAAAATTGGCTCGATAACTGCATTGCTTCTAAACAATTGGGTTTCTTCTATCGCAGAATCCACTTATTGCTGGAAAAGTGGGTATATGTTTATTTTGGTTTACCAAGGCTCATAAAGGGTGTCCCAAAATTCATGCAAGAAGTAATTTTGATAGAAAACACGAGTTTTTAATTAAAAATTGTAAATTTCTTATTGATTCATAAAATATACAGTATAGGGTTATGTATGGAATAGCATATCGGGTAAATGGCCTCCACGGCTTTCCTGGCACATGTGCACCCATTTGTGCGGTAAAGTGTTGCTAACGAGAAAACAAAGACAGCGTGACAGTTGACAGTTCAGGGTTATTAAAAAAGGAGTGGATTTTGGGCTGGAGGCATCATCGGACCATTTTTCTTCGAAAATGCGGCTGATAGGGCAATAACAGTTAATAGTGGTCGATATAGAGACATGATAATCCAGTTTTTTGTGTCTAAATTGCAAAATATGGATGTGGACGACATGTGGTTTCAACAAGACAGTGCCACATGCCATACAGTCCGAGAAACAATTCAATTACTGCACGAGTCATTTCATGGTCATGTGATTTCCCGTTTTGGTTACCTGAATTGGCCGCCCAGATAATGTGACTTAACGCTGTTGGGCTTTTTTCTTTCGGGTTTTTTGAAGTCTAAGGTGATCGCCCACGCCTTAAAGGAGGAAATTGAGCACTGTATCAACGAAATTCAGCCACATTTATGCAAAACAGTCATGCAAAATTTCGACAAAAGAGTGCGTATGTGCCACCAAAGCCGTGTAGGCCATTTACCAGATATGCTATTCCATACGTAACCCTATACTGTATACTTTATGAATCAATAAGAAATTTACAATTCTTAATTAAAAACCTATGTTTTCTATCAAGATTACTTCTTGCACGAATTTTTGGGACACCCTTTACAACATATTTCAGGATTCATTAATACTTATGGAAAATAAAGATGTTAACACACTAGCAGCACATACTGTCAGTATAATTTCTTATGCACATTCAGAGTTATCCGTCACTAAAAAGTTGGTTATCCGGACTGCTACACTGTAAGCTGACATCTTAAGTCCACTACACTATAAGACTTGGGCTTAAGATGTCAGCTTTCTGGGTAGCGGTCCGGAAAAACCAACTTTTAGCGGCGAGTAACTCAGAATTTGATTAAGAAATTATACTGAAAGTATGAGCTGCTAGTGCATTGACATTTTGTTAAGTTTTATCTTTATTTTCCGTAAGTATTAATGAATCCTGAATTACATACCGTAAAATCTTGAATACAAGCCCGGGCGTCTATTAGTCTCAATGGTTTGGACCCCCCGGCGATTAATCGAGACCCAGCGTTTATTTAAGACCCGGCGTTAAGGAATATTCTCAATAACAGGGTGTCTAGCAAAACGAATTCGTAAAATTCCCCGACTTTTCTCGGTTTATCACGTAATTTTCCCTGACCACCAGCACCAAAAAAGAAAAAAAATCTATTTTGATAGACTATTATTGACATTTTTCAAATTTTTCGTTCTAATTTCCCATTTTTTTTTTTGCTGATTTTGTAAAATTCTCTGACTTTTCCCGGTTACAAAAAATTCCCTGACTTTTCCTGATCACTAGTTACCCTTAAAATCCGGTACTTAAAATAAACTAAAATAAATGAAGTATCAAAAAACTAACTTGAATGGAGAATAATAACCACCTTGATAAACGACGACCTTTGAGTCCAAATGATTACCCTATCTATGAGAATATATTAATTAAGGAGGAGATTTTAATGTTGAATTGATATTCTGGTGGTCTCCTTTTTAAAGAAAATTAATTAAAATAAAATAAATAAAGAAATAAATGAAAAATAACATAAGTCACCAAGAGTCAATAGATAGAAAAGATCTTGAAGATAACGAAGATGAGTCTTGAAGAACATGAAGAAAGGCTTGATGATGAAACAATATTTTAGTCGGATGGAGAAAGTCTTTATGAGCTTGAAAAAGTAGATGTAAAGTCTCGAAGAATAGTCTAAGGAAGCAAATTTGGTGATGAAAAACAGTGCTCCCGCTAGTCTTACTTTAGGAGGGCGCAGCCGTGACCACCGAGAGAGAAGGCCTCCGCATTGAAATTTAATACATTGTTACATCATCATAGCTAGTGCTAATTCAGGGCTTATTATTGGTGGAAATACGAATAACAATGCACTATCTATGATGATGTAACAATGTATTTCATTTCATCGCAGAGGCCTTCTCTCTCGGTGGTCACGGCTGTGCCCTCCTAAAGTAAGGCTAGCGGGAACACTGAAAAACTTGGAGAATCAGGTGGTTCTGATTTGAAAATTTGGAAGTCAGATGGTAAGTGATGGCAATTAACGTTTTCGAGGATCATTTCCTCATCTTCAGATTAAATATTTTGATGGAATTAACAGTTGAAATAAAGATAAATTGAAAAGGGAAGGAAAAATTCCGCGACCCGGATTCGAACCGGGGACCATGCCTATCGCTGGCACTGCTCTAACCAACTGAGCTACCGCGGATATGAACAGCTTTGCTGTTACAAGATATCCAAATAAACTTCATTGAAGCCACAACGCAGTAACTCAATCGGCAGAGCAGACCCCGACTCGAAGGTCGGGAATAATCCTTACCCTTTAACCATCAAATACGAGGCATGTTTTTTAAGTAAGTACCGTTTTGCGATTCCGCCGCCGCAGCGCTACGGTCGGCGTTCCGCGCATGCGCGCTGGTTAACTACATCTCTTGTCTACGCACTGACACCATTACAGTCTGATTCTTCATTGTATACGTTGTTTACTGAGTGTTTAAGATGCCTCCGACAATCGTGAGTCCCGCCGATTGTGAAGTACGGGCTGTTATACGATTTCTTAGTGCTAAAGGCGTAAAACCGATTGATATTCATCGTGAGATCTGTGAAGTGTACGGACAAAACATTATGAGTGATGGAATGGTAAGGAAATGGGTGAGAGCATTTAAAGATGGCCGCACAAATGTGCATGATGAAGAACGGAGTGGGCGTCCTTCGGTCGTTAATGAAGATTTGGTGCAGAAAGTGGACGAAAAGGTGAGAGAAAACAGACGCTTTACAATTTCATCATTGTGCGACTGCTTTCCTCAATATTCTCGTAGTGTTTTGTATCGCATTGTGACCGAGAACTTGAATTACCGGAAATTGTGTTCACGTTGGGTTCCAAAAATGTTGACGGATTTGCACAAAACCCAACGTTTAGGCAGTGCATTGACTTTCCTTGAGCGGTACCACAATGAAGGTGAAGATTTTTTAGACCAAATTGTTACTGGTGACGAAACATGGGTGGCCTACGTCACACCAGAATCGAAACAACAATCCATGGAATGGCGACATTCATCATCACCCAAAAAAGTGAAGTTTAAGCAAACAATTTCTGCCCGGAAAATCATGTGCACAGTTTTTTGGGACAGAAAAGGAGTATTGCTAGTGGAGTTTCTGCCTCGTAATGAGACAATCAATGCAGCGTCTTATTGTGAGACATTGAACAATCTGCGTCGTGCAATCCAGAACAAAAGACGTGGCAAGTTGAGTAAGGGTATCGTTTTGCTGCATGACAATGCCCGTCCACATGTGGCTAATCGGACCAAAGATCTCATCAAATCTTTTAAATGGGAAACTCTAGATCATCCTCCATACAGCCCTGATCTGGCGCCCAGCGACTACCATTTGTTCCTGCACTTGAAGAAACACCTGGGTGGTCAGCGTCTTCAAGACGATAACGAAGTCAAAACATTTGTGATGCAGTGGTTAACAAGTCAGGCGGCAGAATTTTATGAGGAGGGTATTCAAAAACTGGTGCCACGTTATGACAAGTGCCTCAATATTCACGGAAATTATGTAGAAAAGTAGATTAAGGTACAGGCTTTCATGTAAAAATAAAATTATTGCGATATCTTTGCACGTCTTTTTTTAATTCCAAAACGGTACTTACTTAAAAAACATGCCTCGTAAATTGATGAAAATAACTCAAATGTAAGATAATAACTGAAATTGGTTAGAGCAGTGCCAGCGATAGGCATGGTCCCCGGTTCGAATCCGGGTCGCGGAATTTTTCCTTCCCTTTTCAATTTATCTTTCGAAATGTTGGAGTGTTTCTTCAGTTATTATCTTACATTTGAGTTGAAATAAGATTAAATTAAAACAATGATGAAATTTTATGTTGGTTGTAATTGTTGGATGTTTTGATTGTTTGTTGGGTTAATTGTTTGTTTATTGTTGAAAAGTATTAAAAAGGAGACTACCAGAATATCAATTCTACCAATGAGAAGTTTGTAATGAGACTCTACGAATGAGAACTTCTTTATACGCAGAAACGGCAAGAGTAAGGCCCTTGAGAAGGCATACACATGAAAAGGCGGTTAATATTCTGAAAGTGAGGAGAAACGCTGGAATTTATATCGATGACCCGTAAAAGACCTGGCGTTTATTTGAGACCCGGCCTGTATTCAACATTTTACGGTAGTATGAGCCTCGGTAAACTAAAATACACACAAAACAGTGGGGGAAGGTTCATGTTTTGATGGTAAATAGTTTGAGTCAAATAATAATTATCATCTTTCTATAAAAACTAATTTCCATTTTTGGCTAAAAAGATTATGTAAACTTATTTGTACACCATATAATTTGTTAAAAATCATACTTAAATCTAGTTAAGGTTAAGGCTAAGGAGAATGGCATTTTTTTTTTAATCCGTCGGTCTCATGTAGCAAAATCAGGAAATCCTCTGAGCCAATGCAAAAATAACAAATATGCGCTTCCTGCAGTATTACAAATTCTCATTAGCTTTGCTGTTAACCTAGAGTTTCGGTTTGTTTTTTATGCTTTTTTTTTAAGGTTCTGTGATTTATAATCGTGATCGTTGATCATTTACCTTAAAAATTGCTCAGGATGTGCTAAATTAGATTTCGCTGCTGCAACTCGAGGAATTTCTTCTTCCTCGGACTAGAGCAGGGCACGATTCCATTTCAGTTGTTGTTATTATTATTAACGTCAATTGGTTTTAATATGACTAAACCTAAGGACAGTTCTGTGCTCTGATGCCATCCATCGTGTACGATCGAATAAAAGCTGATCCGGTTTTGAGGAATTTTGGTCGCGCACTTGCGTTATGAAAGCACCAGCAATAATAGTAATAATAATAATAAAACTTCGCTGCTGCTGCTCTTGGGATAGTCGCTCTTCGGAGAGGAAAAAAATGCGGGAGGGGGGGAAACAAATACCAATGCCTTAGAGAGATCGGATGAGTTTCTAAATAACTTCACGCTTCATTATATATTCTAACACACTACCTTGCTGCGGGGCCTTGCCAGCCGATCTTTCATTGGAGACCTCCTGACTTCACCTCACGGCCGTCTTGGCCATTGCTGCGACGACCGTAAACAATCCTTTTCCCTTTTCTCGATACGATGCACTGCTCATTATGCGCCTCATCAACGCCGCGTCTCATTGGTTAAAATTCTGAAGAAAATTCTTTTTCTCTTTATGAGTTTTTTTGTTATATATTTTAAAAATATTTTTTAATTATTTTTATTTTATTAAAAATATAAGTTAAATTTATTTTCGAGTTAGGGTTGAGTTTTTTTTTTAAAGTCTGCTGCGGTGTACGTCTAAAGAAGCCATTTCCGGTTATAATCTGCATTTGCTGCTACTTTAGACGCTTATAGTTTTTTTTGCATTGCTCCTATATAATTTTTTTTTGTTAATGATGTTACGTTAAGATACGAGTGTTTGATCAATGTAATCTTATTTTTCGATATGAAGTAATGGCTTTTTTTTATAAAGAAATTATGATGCCATGGCGATCCGATTCCGAGAGAGTCGACTAGAAAGCTAACATGTCCAAAGTACTTGAAAGCTTTTTTAACCTTTTCAGGTAGGAAGAGGAAACGTGCTTTATTCCTTGTTGTTTGCGACTTGAGTATTCGATTTTGGGTTTCCTTTTATATATGAGAATTCCTGTTGTTTTCTTTTTTGCTATTTTTTTTCTCTACCCCCGTAACCCCAGTTGCTGTTTGGTCACCACGTGTAATTCCTCCAGGTGAAATGAGTGAAACTCAACAAGTGAGTTCTTTGCCTTTGCCACCTATGCAATATGTCAGCGTGTACTCAGAAGACTTCATTCGTCGTGGTAGAGCTCTCCGGCCGCCGCCTCCGATCCACGACAGCTACTCTATGTTCGGAGTCACATTCCACACAGACGACCTGATCATCAGACCTTTGGAAGCTCAGGGAATCAAGCGACTATACCCACAGAACTTTGATCACAAACGCGAGCTCAAGAAGCTCAACCATTCGATATTGGTGAATTTTTTAGACCTTTTGGACATCCTCATCAAATCTCCAGACACATCAAAACGCGAGGAGAAGATCGAAGACTTGAACTTACTTTTTATACACATTCATCATCTCATTAACGAATATCGTCCACACCAAGCTCGTGAAACTCTGCGCGTAATGATGGAAGTGCAAAAAAGACAGCGCCTAGAGACTGCGGAGAGATTTCAGAAGCATTTCGATAAAGTCATGGAGATACTGAAGGAAGCCCTTTCCATGTTACCTGAAAACTTAGATTTAGATAACGAATACATGGTTCCGATCGAAGGCCTCAAAGACCTGGACGCGTCTGGAAATGACAGTGAAAGGGGGGGCAGATGTACTGGCCTGGACAAATTAATGTGTGATATTGTCGATGCATTATGACACTGTCTGCGCACGATAATTTTTATGTAAAAGAATAACTTGTGATTGTAAAATTACTCATTGCTAAAAAATATTATTATTATTAATGAAAAATAAATATATTTGTAAATATAACTTTGTTAAGCTCACTCTTTAACATAGAGGGCGTGTTTGTTTAAAGCGACGAAAGAGACTACCATGCGACTAAACCGTTTCAGTTGTCAGAGTGACAAAAACGAACGAATTCATCGATCCGACTATTTCCAAAATGGCCGTCATCAAGGAGGATTGGATTTTGATGCGTGCAATTGCATTTACGCCGATTTAAGCCGAAAAATTATATTGCATGGTGTCTACAGGTCACAAAAGTCCAGAAAAAGTAGTGAAATTGGAAAACTGTCGCAAAAGTCACAACAAAGTAGCGAAATTGGAAAATGGGTCACGGAATGAAAATTTGGTCATGAAAAATTCTGGTCACTCCAGTCCGGGTAAAAAGGGTTTTTTGGCATGAAAAATAATTACCGTAAATTAGGTGAGGAAATTTTTTTAAGACTTCCCCAAAAAGTCGCTAAATTAGCTTTCAGAAAATCTGTAGATATCCTGTATTGGATAAAGTAAAATTATTACGTCGAATTTACAGAAACTGCAAATATGGTTGAAACGTTGCTAGACATATTTTCAGTTCATCTTGCTCGTTTTGGTTTCGTTGCAAATTCGATAGCATCACCTTTTCATTGCGTCTATGCTTTACTTTTGACCAAAAAATGTAAAAATGTAAACAATAATAGTTTTAAATCGATTAGATGAAAATATGCATTAATAATGTTTTACTGTGTACCTCAGTCATAGATATTACAGTTTAGCGAATTTAGACAAAATATATGGTCGTATAAGACTAGTAAACGGTATTAACAAGTGTTTTTATTTTTATTTAAAAGTTCCTATTCATAATAAAAGCAAATATCGATGTCGATGCATCGACGATGTTTATAATATCATCGATGTCTTCGTTAACATCGTCCACCAATATTTGAATATTGCAGCTTGAATGTTAATCCCGCAGAAACTGACGATGGTTTTAGCTCGTGGACTTAGTCGCGCGATGAAGCGTAACTGCGTCAATGTCACTGGCAATAGCAAACGGAAGTAGTCGATCGACGAGACTAAACAAAGGCAGTCACGTTAACTTTGTCCCGTTCTTTGCACTAAACAAACACACCCATGGACTCACAGACCTTGTGATAGTATGATTTCTCTCTCTGAATATAGAATCCATGTTATTCGGGCTTTTCTTAGAATTGATAGTTCTTAGAACTTGACATTTTCTTGAAAATTTTTGAAAATGAGCACTAACTGGAAATAATGGAGAGTTAGAAGAGTATTGAGAAAGAGGGGCAGTTTCAATAGGTTTTCGTGTGGTGGTCTCATCCATTTCGAGACCTCACGAGAAGGCAATCGCGGATGCTACAAAATGGTCTTATCTTTCGAGGTCATGTAGCTTTGTGAGAAACCTATCCTACTTATAAAATAGAAAAGGAAAAGTGTTTTCCTTCTCTATTTTATTAGTATATTCTCATCCACAATTTCAGGTGAATCTCGCATATGCTATCCTGCTTTTTTAAAGTTGACGACAGCCATAGAGGATTTGCATGAGTAGATTGGGTATCATGTTATTCACTGAGCTTATGACGCATTACTACAAGGGTTGGTCGAAAGGTAATGCGTCCATGGCTGTAGTTTTTTATTTGTTAACCAATTTTCAAAATTCTTTTCTATTTGATACTTAAATTTGCGCTTTTTGACATAGTCCCCATCCCTGTTCACAGATTGCACCAATGCGTGACTAATCAGGTGAACCCATCGAAGAGGAATTTCGGGGTTGTTGTCTAGGATTGAATTGCAGCTTTGAACCCTTTTCTGCAGTACAATAACACCCGCTCGCTCACTTTCGCCACATGCCAGAGGCATTGCAGCGCCTACAGTTCAAAGAGGCATTGCTTTCAACAACCTCAACAGTTAGTGTTGAAATTGAACAAGTAATAAACAAGAAATCTCTGCAACAGCATCTGAAGAAAGCATGAAAACCAAAGGTAAAACTGCACCTGAACAACGACTATCTCTCATAGCATTTTGATAGCATGATTGTCGCGATTCTCGCCTTTGATCACTGGCCACAGTTACAAGAGTTACCTCTCGCTGGCTTGTGAATCTGTCGAGTCTATCTATTAAATTGTCAAGTAAATCCTTAGAAATTTTAAGAACTGAAAACAAAAACTTCACAATCTGGGATTGTTCCATGGATCACGAGCACAGATTTCATCCTCTTACCACTGAGCTGTTCTGTGGTACCATTGGTACCAGCATTTCTCAAGCTTTTTTTTACAGGGACCCAAGAAAGGTGTGTGTACCCGTACCTCAATGTTATAAAATTTTCATGTTTCGTAATCTAAAAACAGAACTGCATTTTAAGATTCAAAGGTTGGTAAATCAAGGCTGTCTACAGACCACCAAAGTCATTTGACAGCCCAAATTGGTACAATTTGTAGGTTGGAACTCGTGATGCTTTTTTGCGGTCCCTAATTTGATCCAAGATGTTAGAATTTCGATCCAGTAAGGGTGATTGCTTCATTATGACGAAGTTTCATTTGCTTGCAATGCCACATATAAGCTGCAGATTTAGTAAAGCAAGTGCCGAAGTGCACCTCCAGTCTAATTCGTAATAAATTAGAGGTGCACTCAGCACTTCCATTGATAAATCTGCAGCACTTACATGACATTAAAAGTCTGTTTTTTTATACTCTGTTTAAGCTTGTTTTTAATAATGTGTTCAGCGGAGGCCAACTTTTCATCCTTATTAATGACAGCTCTATAAAGTTCCCTGTAACATGTATACAATCTCCTCTGTGTTTAATTTGGAAACACAGACACTTTTGGGTTGGTTGAACAGTTTTCTGCAATTGAAGGGGGGTCAGCCAACACCACCTAAAGAGAAAGCCTGAGCGCGGAAACGTCATACATTGTTACATCATGATACGAAGTCATAATTTAGAGCTTATTATTGGTAGAAATGCGATTAATCATGACTTTTTATGATGATGTAACAATGTATGAAATTTTCGCGCTCAGGCTTTGAGTAGAGGTGGTGTTGGGTCAGCGCAGCAGAGGTCTAACCCTCTCTGAGTCGAAAATTTAAATACTGATGCCATGTGTTGCTTTTGACGGGAACAATCATCCTATGAAGTAAAAAGATATCAATTAATATTATAAAGTTTAATTTGAAGCCTCTATTGCTTTCTCTCCATAATTGAAAAACAACAATTGAAAAACTTTTAAGTTGCTTTTTCTCCATTTTATAAAAAAGTAGCTTAGACCACTGTTGCGCTGAACCCCTCAATTCTTGTTAATATCAAGTTTAAAAATGATACTTATTCTGTTCTCTAAGCCTATTGAAGGAGTAATTCCAAAATGCATCTGCAAATAAATGCTGTTTACAGTGTAGCTAAAGTAAGTTTGTTTTTGTTTCCATTATTTTCGAGTTACCAAAGCAATTTAAGATCATGTCAATCGCCTTATCAACAAGATTAAACGAGTATAAAAAAAACGACTTTGATGAAACTTTCACTATCACCTAGCTATATCAGTCCGTATGTTGAAAACTACTGAACCGATTTTGATGAAATTTGGACTGTTTCCTAAGTTGAAAGATACTTAATCCAATAAAAAAAGAATTATTGCAATTCGAATTCTAGTTTCTGAGAAGTACATGGACAAACACACACATACACACATGAAATTTGGCACACCTGTTTAGAAGCCCACATAACTGACATATACGAATATTGTGCAATTCCAACAATATTGCATACATATGCGTCGAATTGATAACCTCTTTTTTTTGAAGTCGGTTAAAAATAGAATGGGGGCGGGAATAAAACAAAGATTCCATATGTTGGCCATCATGTTTCTCGACTTTTTTAATGACTGTATCTCTTTAAATATTAGATTTTTTAAAATGCATTGCTTGGAATTTTTGCTGTAGTTGTTTGTATACTTCACAATAGGAAGCCTTTTTGAAAAATAATACGTTTGAGTTCCACAATTTTTATTTCAAACTCGACTTAAAACTTACAATCTTCCTCTCACCCATTCAATTGTGTTGCTGATGTGAAGTGAAAGGAGCCATATTGGGGATGTTTAATGTTTTTTTTTTTAATAGTTTTACATTGCATTGAAGCTTCAATTTTGGTTTGCATTTTCATATACTTTTATTAACTTTGAAGGATGAATAAAGATTATTTCAAAATGATTATCAGCGTCATAACTAATTTTGAAAACCAATTCAATAAATAATTGGCATTACGATTATTTATTCATAGTTATTCATTAAATTTTATGGACTTTTTTTCCTGCTTTAAGTTTACATCGGTTCTTTGTGGACAGGCAATAAATTTCAAATTACGTGTAATCAGAACAATTTGTATTCTCATTGAAGGCAGATATTTATTGAATAGAAGTGTATTCGTATTTCAGTCTTGTTTTTGGTACATGTTTATTAATCATAAAAAAATTACATATTGATTGAAGCACGTATTTAGTTTACAAATATTTTCAAAATTTATTTTTTTTTATGGTGCTGATCGGTAGTGGGGAAAAAAAAAAGTTTTACTCACATTTTCAATGGAGAGGAGGAAATGCCTGTCAAATCTCCTGTTATGACGACTTATATTTACGAGGGTGGGCTGAAAAGTAATGCCTCCATGGCTGTAAATTTCTTATTTTTTAACCGATTTTCAAAATTCTTTTTCTATCTGATACTCCCATTTCTCCTCTATGTAATGCACTATTCACTTTTCGACATAGTCCCCATCCCTTTCCACGCATTGTACCAACGCGCGACTAGTCGGGTGAACCCGTCGGAGGGGAATTCCGGGGTTGTTGTCGACACCAAGACCGAACGGCAGGTTTCACTTCGTCGTCAGAACGCAACTCATGCCCCTTAATGTGCTCTTTCCTCTTTGGGAAGTGGTGAAAGTCGCAAGGTGCAAAGTCTTTCATTTTTGAACTGCAGTTTTTCATCTTTGAACTGTAGGCGCTGCAACCCCCTCTGATGTGTGGCTATCGTGTGCGGACGGGCGTTATCGTGCTGCAGAAGAGGATCCAAAGCTGCCATTCGATCCTCGTGTCGACGACAACCCCGGAATTCCTCTCCGACGGGTTCACCCAACTAGTCACGCGTTGGTACAATGCGTGGAAAGGGATGGGGACTATGTTGAAAAGTGAATAGTGCATTACATAGAGGACAAATGTGAGTATCAGATACAAAAAGAATTTTGAAAATCGGTTAAAAAATAAATCTCTATCGAGGCATCTCTTTGCTCAGCATTCCTGGGAAAGTGTACGCTAAGTGTCTGGAGAAGAGAAGTCGGGAAATAGTCGACTCCAAACTGTCGGGGGAGCAGTGTGGTTTCCGACCTGGCCGAAGCACGACGGATCACATCTTTGCTCTAAGGCAAATCTTTGAGAAATCCTGGGAGTATGCAAAAGAGGTCTACGCTTGCTTTGTGGACCTCGAAAAAGCATATGACAGAGTTCCTCGGGAGAAGCTCTGGCAAGTGTTGCAAGAGTATGGAGTGGATGGGCAATTACTGGTTGCTATCATGTCTCTGTACGAAAGCTCTGAGATGTGTGTCCGGATAAATGGCATTAAGTCAAGACCGTTCACCGTGGGTGTTGGACTCCGCCAAGGGTGCGTACTGTCGCCCATCTTGTTCATTATCTTTATGGACTGGATAGACAGGGGCAGCCGAGGCGATGAGCGTGTTTGTGTGGGCGACTGCCTGGTGGAGAGGTTGCTCTTTGCGGACGACCTTGTCCTGCTTGGGTCTTCTCGCACGAACCTTCAGCATGCACTAGACCGGTTTGCAGCCAAATGTGAAGAAGCTGGGATGAAGATCAGTGTGGCTAAAACCGAAGTTCTGGTTCTTTCAAGACAGCCTGCTCAGTGTGCTCTCCATGTTAGGGGAGCCTCATTGAGACAGATGGAGAAGTTCAAGTATCTCGGGATTGCATTCACGAGTGATGGACGGCAGGAGAAAGAATTGGATGCTCGGATCGGTGCAGCAAGCTGTGTCAGACGTGAACTGTGGCGATCCGTGGTAACGAAACGAGAGCTGGGTAACAAAGCCAAGCTCTCCGTTTTCAAATCTATCTTTGTCCCCATTCTCACCTATGGTCATGAGGCTTGGGTAATGACCGAAAGAGTGCGATCGCGGGTACAAGCGGCCGAAATGAGATTCCTGAGAGGTGTGGCAGGTGTTACACTACTAGATAGAGTGTACAGCAGCACAATAAGGGAATCTTTAGGTGTTGAGCCGCTACTTCTCCGCATTGAGAGATCTCAGTTGCGCTGGTATGGCCACGTGATACGGATGCTGCAAACTAGTCTTCCTAGGCAGTTGTTATTTTCCAAGCCGGTGGGTAAGAGACCAAGGGGTCGGCCTAGAACCAGGTGGCTAGACTACATGGAGAATCTGGGTTCGAGTCGCTTGGATATTACCAGGGAGGACATGCGCCTGATGGCGGAAGATCGCGATCGCTGGAGATCCTCCATAGGGCTGCTGCCCCCGCGACCCTAACGGATAAGCGGGTTTGAAAAGTAAGTAAGGTTAAAAAATAAAAAAGTTACAACCATGGAGGCATTACTTTTCAGCCCACCCTCGTAGAAATGGGGAAACGCAAAAAAATATTAGGAAAATGTAAATCGGCACGTTTTATTTACAAGAAGTAGGCGTTGTTTAAAGAATTGAGGTTTTTCTTTTAAATAAAGGTAACTGATTTATAGAAAAAAACTTTTTATTTATTTGAATAAAAGCTTCCTGAAAATAATTACACAATAAGATTCATTAAATTTCACATTAGTCTTTTACTTCAACTTTGGTGAAAAGTGCTAATCAGAAGTATAAAGTTTTATCTTCTCTATAACAGTTGTGATACATCCAGGGTTGGATTTCCCATAAGGCCAAACTAAGCTATGGTCTATGGTGCAGCAGCTATATTACATTGAAAAGTATGTGCGTTGGACTATAAAATTACATGGCCTAGAATCAGTCATTTGTTTATCTCTGCAACAAAGAAAAGATAATGAAACAGACGAAAATCTTCAAGCACATTGGGTCCTAAACGTAATTTTAAAGGATTGTTAACAGATTGCGCAAGCAGCACTGGAAGGTGACGATCCATATGAAAACCTTGGCATTAGGCTAGAAGAATCTGTGTCAGTTGGACATGTAAACAGCAGATTTGTTCAGTACATTTTGTTACTTTTTTTGTTTCTATTTGTAAAAATCGGTAGGGGACAGTTTGCTGTCCGAAGCTTATGGGAAGTATACTCCATCAGTTTCAACATGCGACTACAGCAAAGCTGAATATCCTTCATATTTGGTGGGATCAGAAAGAGGTATTATTCAGAGGTACTCAAACTTGGTCAAACCATTATAGGGGAATGTTACCGACAACAATTCTAACTGCAAATTGAAAGCAAAACGAACAGATGTGACAAGGTGATTTTCCAGCAGGACAATGCTCAGCTCCATGTCTCTTGAATGGTGAAAGAAACACTAGAGCTGTTCGGACGCGATGTTTTACTCCACCCGTCTTATTCCTCAGACATTGCTCTTTCTGATTACCACTTGTTTCATGCAGAATCACCTTTCTGACCAACGCTTTGGTTTCTTTGAAGATATCCAATAATGGATTGATTCATGGATAGCCTCACAAGATGAGTTGTTCTTCTCCCAAGGAATCTGTCTTTTACCAGGCAGATGAGAAAAGGTTATAGCTTACGATGGCCAATACTTTGATTAACAGGTCCTTATTTTTTCGTACTAAACATTCATTGTCAATGAAAAATCCTTTAAAATGAAGTTTAGGATCCAATAACAAACATAATTACAAAGTAGAAAACTGAAGGAAAAATTCCATGACTTGGACTCAAACCAGGGATCACGACTTTTGCTATTGCTCCTCTAACCCATTGAGCTATAGTAAACATTGATCTGCCAAGCTGTTACAATACATGGACTTCCCATGAAATTACAGATTAGCTCAATTGGGAGAGTAAGCCCCTGCCTTGCAAATCTGGAATCTCAAACCTTTAGGGTCAAAATTCTACGTATGTAAACGAAGTATTTTGAGATAAGGAACCAGTGTACATTTCAGTTGAATGAGATCTTGTTATCCAAGAGTTGTGTTCACTTTGATATTGATGGCTGCAAGCATCTGGACAACAGATTCCCTAATCATTAGATTGGAAGGGGACATCCTATCCCATGGCCTGCACAATCGCCAGATCTCATTCCTCTGGATTTTTTCCTATCGAAGTCAAGTTGTTGATACGCAAGTTAGATAAAATCTAATGTGATATTGCTTGTCAGTGTCCAAACTGAATGTCTCCTACAACAAACACTGTTCGTAGCCACTTTGAACACTTACTCCGAGCTATAACTTGTTTATGAATTAAAAATATTATTGTTAGCTCTGAAAACGAAAGGAGCTTACAAAAAATTCCTCACACATATTACTCATTCAAGATCTAAGATGCTGAAATATGCTTTTATGCTGATCTAGGGTGATGAAATATGCATTCTTTGCCTATCTCAAAATACTGAGTTACAGTCTGCTACCATCTATAAAACATTTATGAACAAGTCTGCAATGCTGTTCTTACTATTGACAATCTAGGATGAAATTTCTATTTTCCAGTTCCTCTTGCACAAAACTGTAGTGGAGATCAATAGGTTTAGATCAGAAACGCTCAGTTCCATTCCAGGCAAATTAGATAGTTGATTCGTTACAGCTACAACGCATTTCAAACATTATTTTTTATGGGTTGATCCCAAACATTATTTTTTTTTTAGTTCACTTTGTTGCTGGTCCCCTATTCGCCTTCGGGACAAAACATTTGCTGAAATATATGACATGCTCTTTACACCCCTGAAGTTTCAGGATAATTCGTCAAGTATTTTTCTAGATAATCCCCAAAAAGTCTAAAATTGAAAGTGTCCGATTACTTTTGGGTAGATAGTGTATTTACACCCTCTGGTGTGCTACCGCATATATAGAGGTCAAGTCAAAAGTAGTGGCCGACTCGGGAGGGGAGGTTAGATTTTGACGAATTCTGGGCGAAGACCATTTACCACAAGGGTATATCGCAGTTTATTAAGAGAAAAGAGTGGGAAGAAACATCAGTATGAATTTGAACGCCATAGACATTGTGCCACCTGCGTCAGCCAGTGTATAAATATGGTAGAAATATTGGTGATACACCAGCTCCTTCGTCACTATTGGAAAAAGGGGCCCAGTGACGAGCAGCGACTGCCGAAATTTGCAGGGTGGAAAGTCAGGGTGTGACCAATGAACGGACAGCACGACGGTGGTTCTCCCGCTTTTCGTCTGGAGACATGGGCCTGGAAGATGCGCCAAGAAGCGGAAGACCCAAAGAAGTTGATGATGTAGCCCTACGGCAACGAGTGGAAGCCAACCCAGGCAGCACCACCCGTGGGCTAGCGGCGGACATCACAATCGAGTGTGGTTTGACATCTGCACGCCATGGGAAAGGTCAACAGGAGCTGCCGAGTTGTGCCCCACGAGTTGATGCCTGTGTAAGCACAATGATGGGTGAAGGTGTGTCGTCAACTGCCGGAAAACCCCCCGGTTCTGCCACATCCAGCATACAGCCCCGACCTGGCACCTTCTGACTACCATCTCTTCCGGTCCATGGCACACTTCCTGCGCGGACGGCGCTTCGCCAATGTCAGTGAGGTTGAAGACACCGTGCGTGACTTTTTCGCCCAGAAACCGGAGGAGTGGTTTCGTGAGGGCATCCGCCAACTGGCTGATCGTTGGATGAATACCATCGAGCATGATGGACTCTACTTTGAAGATTAGCAATGAGTGGTTCCTGTCTGGTGCCCATTTAAAAGTTTGCACAGTGATCGGCCACTACTTTTGACTCAACCTCTGTAAAGAACTCTGCTTCCATTGTAAAAGCACAACATTTTTCTGTTTCGATGACCACTAGGTTACTGGAACTCCGAAAAGGAAACCAATAAAACCATTTACTCACTTGTATGTAATCATCCAAATCCACTGCCCAGTTCGAGTCCATATAGAATTGCAAGATGTTCTTGCTGTTCAGTTTCAGTCTAATCCATAGACTCTTTGTGATGGCAACATAATTCAGGACTTGTTCACTAAAATTCAAAGTTAGTTTTTTTTTTAACTATAATTTTTGACCCTAATGCTATGTTCACATTACCCCTTGATCACGTTTAAGTAATGACAATTATCCTGTGATCACGATCAAGAAGAACTGTGGTTATCAAACAGTGTTTGAAGCTCAGTTAAGAGTCGGTTAAGTAACCAGGTTTCTGAAACCTGCTTAATTGTTCATGTCTGTTAGCATCAAGTAAAATTGCCTACACTTTTCGTTCTACAATTTATTTTCACAAAAGTTGGGGTTCAACACTTACAGTATTTTTCTACATAGTCATCTCCCTTGTCAATACACTTGGTCCAGCAATGCAGAAGCTTATGTGTTCCTTTCAAGAAGGTGCTTTGCAGGTGGATGTGAAACCACTTTTGGACCGCTTTCTACAAGTTTAAGTCTGTGGAATATCGACAGCCCCACAAAGTATTCTTGATTAACCCAAACAGATGAAAGTGTGAGGGGGCAAGATCTGGGCTGAATCTTGTTGTTTGTGGTGGAGGTTACCAGGCATCCTGCGCACTCTTCGTGTGTCACACTTGTCCGGACACTTTTAAACTTTACAAAAAACACTTTTACATGATAAAGCCCTGTTTTGTGAAAAAAGTCTCGGATGAATTTCAGCTCATTTCAGACCCTCCGACCAGAAAAAACACATTACGTTCTATAAAAAATCCTTTATTAATGATCGAAATTTCTAATCGTAATGATGACAACCTTGAAGGGGTGTTATGGCAAAAATAAAGAAAGGAGCTCCACCGAAAGTTACAACTTAAGATCCCAGGCATCTTCCAGAAACAAAATTGAAAGATGTCAAACATGCCAATATCATACCTACGACACTCTTAACTAACATGAAGCTACCAGGCATCTTTAAAATACAAGAACTACGCAAATTTATTATCCAAACCAAAAAATTTCCCGACAGCTTAAAAATAGCTAACATTGTCCCGATTCATAAAATCTGGCGATCTAACTGAAATTCGAAATTTCTGCCCAATTGCTATGCTTTCTCCCATAACAAAAATAATTGAAAAAAGCATATTTAAAGACTTGATTAATTATATTTGGCCGAAAATACCCAGCCAACAACAAGGCAGCAGACCGAATACCAGAACGAATTGGACGTCCATCTACCTCTATATGCAAGCCGTTACGGCCATTGACCAAGGTAAAAATTTTATCATGATACAGACTGATATTTCTAAAGCTTACGACATAATTTCACGTCAGCAACTATTCAAGGACCTCAAATATTACCAGGTTTCAGACAACTATCTCACCTTAATTGAAGATTACCTAACCAACAGGATCAATGTTATCGATGGTGACCCCCCAGTCATGTATCCTAATCGTGGGGTGATACAAGGATCGAGTATAGGTCCCATGTTATTTGCCGTAGCCACTTACACATTATATATCTCAATGAGTTCAAGCTATGTCGATGACAATCTGTTTGCGACCTATTCAAGTAAAGACCAAGAAGAAATAAATACCTACATTCAACATGATGTTACTATGATAGAAATTTGGTATCGTTTGAGAGGTATGAAACTTAACGCAACAAAAAACAAAATCCTTACCATTTCCCGTAAAGCCTCTTCCATAGACACACTTAACTTTTTTAGGCTTTATGTTTGATAATTTGTTATCCTTTCATTCCCACTGTGACATAATTATATCTTGCCTTAAGAGACATCGATTCTTAATGAAAAAAACTTTGATCCTTTTTGTCAAACTCCGAGATATCTCAAGTGTTACAAGCAAAAGTTCTCCCTACCTTGAATATACGGCTATAATATAGGCCAGTGCGATTAATCCGAGTTTGCAACACATTAAGGTCGCTTACGACGACGTTTTGAGAGTTGCTTTTAGAACAACCAGATATTTCTCTAAAACAGCACTTTGTCAAAAACATAACATACCAACTCTTACGCATTTAAGTCTACGTGCCTTCTTAATGAACTAACCAGAGCCCTACGTTGTGATCATCATCCGGCTTCTTTTGTGCAGGAATGGCTACTGAACTCTAATAATTGTTGTTTGACCCGACGATACAAGATTGAAATACCTCACAGAACATCTAATTTCATTAGTAAACACTTTCTGTATAATGCCATCCTGATATGGAACACGATATCGTTAAATATTCGCAGTAAAGCCCTTGAATGTTGTGTGCCAAAATGTATAGCGACACGTGTTCACTTTAAAAAGATTGATCAACGACTATGTTATGGCCCACATAAATGACTAGGGAAATTATCTCTTTAATTTCCTATTTTTTTAACTACTAAAGCGTGGTTCCCACATGCGTAAAAACAACGGCAGAAACCGCAAAGCAGAAAAATTTTATGACTTCAGTTCCTGGTTTCGTCTCTTCTGCCCAACTGAAAATTTCTGCTTTTTGGAGTTGGGTTGAGTTCAACTTTTGTGGCAGAAGCAGGGCCAAAACTGTTGCTCAACCAATAGAAAACGGCCTCTGCAATGACGTCACAGTTATGTCCTCTCTCTCTCTCACAAAATAAAAATGTCAGACGCTCAGCTGACAAAAGTGAAAAGGGCGAGAAAGAACTTGATGAAACGCTAATAGATGAGGTGTGAATTATAAATATATTAATACAATTGAATTAATCAAAGTAAATTGAATGAACAACATTTGAATACAAAAATTCGATATGATGATTGATAAGGAATGCACCTATGTGCAGTCGAAGCCAGCCCTTTAGATCGACTGAATGCATTTGTGTTGGGCAAGAACTACAACAATGGATGGCGCTGGGGTAGCACACTTCTGCTGTCTCATCCTTTTGAGTTTCAGCTGTGTGGAACACCTCCAGGAGCAGAAAGTAAAAAGGCAGAAAATAATACGTCCTGGTTTCTGCTCTCTTGTTTTCTGCTAGTGGGAACCACGCTTTACCAGTTTTTGTATCTTTCTTACACATTTATTCCTTAGGAACGCAGTACAACAACAACAAAGTGTAGATAATTTTTGAACTGGGCCAATCTTGAAATCTGGATTCAGTTCTTTAATTGATAAACGAACCCAAATTCATTGAAACCCCATCAGCAATAGAATTTTAACCAGTTTTTTGGGGGAAATTAATACCAGTAAGTTCATTAACACAGAATGAGAATACTATCGTTGCAACTTTATTTAAATTGTACATTTTGCAATTAATTGACAAAATCATACAGTTCAGATAAATAATAGATTACACTTTAAATATTTCTACATAAATTATATCATCATTATTGTTCTTATCATCATCATCATCATCATCATCATCATCATCATTATTATAATAATAGTCATATAATTTTTAAAAGAGTAGCTTGCTTTGGAATATGTTCATGGAACACACAGAGTATAAATACAAAGTTCAAAATTGTTAAAGAAAAATTAAAAACGAGGCACTTCATAAAAAAAAAAATAGAAAGTGTAAACTGTGTATATTAAATAACGCCATTAAAATATATAAATATTAAATAATTAAACAATTCTCCAATCTGCATCACGATACGTCTATTTAAGTAAATCAATTTGTTCGATTCAAGATTATATATAACAATGCACAAGGCAGAAAGCTTGAAAATATTATTTAATTATTTTACATTATTATTATTATCATTTCAAATAATGATCCAGTTATTTACTTAAACATAAAACTTTCTTTAATAGATCTGTGCATTAAGGGTATATATAATAATAATAATATATATCAACACGACGATAACATGCTGTTAAAAGTGAAATTTTTAATCAATCTAAGCTGCTTTATCCTTAGGATCATCTGGAATGAGCTGGCGAATGGGAACTAGACTCAATAGCATTATGTGACGTTGATAAGCTTTGCTAGCACGAAACAATGTATCTGTACCGTGGAGACGATCCAGGACACCTAACATGCCAAAGTTCTGGTTGAATCTGGAATAAAAGCATAAAACAACACAAAGAGATGAATTAGATTTAACAATTTTACAAATTTTTCATTGCATACACACTGAACATCATGTACTAAGTGATCCAAAAGTCAGGGAAAACTTTAAAACTCAATAATTAGCACATGAAAAGATTGAAATGAAGTCGGAATTGTTTGGTACTTGACCAACAGAAGGCATTGTCAGGCTATATGCACATTTTCTGAGAGATGTGTTGCTGAATAACTGACAACACATGGGATATTTGTGAGCCGATAGTTAATCCACACATCTTACCATCTGTAAATTTGCATAAACTGATGTCTGCAATTTGACAACACTATCTGTTGGTCAAAAACTGAACAATTCATTTCAATCATCTCTGTGCAAACATTTTTTTTTTTTAAGAATGGCCAGAGCCCGACGAGTTGGGTCCCTGGATGGACCTGGATTCACGACTGCTGTATGATGGTCGCATCAGCGAGGGGTGTGGGGGGGGGGGGGGGTGAAGATAGTCTATCACTGATGGTCGCCCATCTAGTGACTAGCCGTGCCTAATGTAGCTTAACTTCACTGAAGTTGTGTTCCGTGAAAGCCCACCAGGCTCCCGCCTCCCCAAATTTATTTATCTGCATTCCTGTGCGATTTATTGAGTTTAAAGTTTTTCCTAATTTTTAGATCACCCTATATGGTTAAGTTTGGAACACATAGGGTGTCCTAAAAAGGACTGGCGGTTTGTAAAATGGAATAGCAGGCAAACAGTGACAGTTTAATAACTGCAAAACATTAAAGCATAAGGATGTGATTTTGATCACGATCTTTTCAGACTGCACTTATAGTAGGATGTCGATTATATGAATCAATTAGGACCGGACACCGTTTGGATACGTGATTGTTCGGATAACCGAAAATTGAATGTGAAGAAAAAGAAAAAGCAAACAAAGCAGATCTATGTTTTTTCGCTGCAAGGTAGGTTTGTTTGGTATTAACGTCCTTTTCAACTGCTATGGTCATTTCAGGACAGAGTTATAGGGACTGCAAATTTTGCCTCGCAAACGACTACACGGGACCAACGGCTATACTGCGGATCTCAGGATTTCCCTCTGAAAAATCCTCGTCGTCCTCGACCAGGATCGAACCCGCGTACTCGGGCATCAGAGGCAATCACGCAACCACTAAGCCACGGAGGCCAATCGCTGCAAGGTAGCGAAAGTTTTGATTCAGAGTCAAGTTCTGATGCAAAATTTAAAATTCTCTCACGACTGTTTTTTTTTCATCAGAAATTGTTTATTTTCCGACATTATAAAGAGACAATCCACTTTCTCCCATCTCAAGACTGTTCAATATTTCAAGTTTTGTCTATATGTTAAAGACATTGTTTTTCTGTTTTGAATTCGAAGCAATGATAATTCACAAGCCAACATGAGCACGTGCACAGCATCGCCAGCACGACACTTGCAAAAAAACGGATCTCGCAACTGCTTTTGTAAAGGATTACCCCTGAACTGATGATGCATCGTCACCTTCGAATTCTATTGGCTGCTGTACATTGAATACGTATACAGTTGAACTCGCACTTAAAGAACTCCGGATATAAAAGCACTCCACTTATAATAGCCACTTTTCATTTCCTCGACGGTGCTCTTATAAGTGGGTTCAACTGTATGTATATCGGTGCAGTATATGTATGAGGGTGGTCTGAATATTTGATGCTCCGGATAATTAACGTTCGGATAAACTACGTTCTATGCTTTGGTTCTATCATGCAGTCTGACACTGTAAGTCCTTTTTAGGACACCCTGAATAAGAAATGTGAAAATAAATTTTATAAAGGAACATTTCAAAAGTTATAATAATATAATATTAATCTGATAAAACAAATTTAAAGATTTAAATCCGTTGTATTTTATAGCTTGTCAGTACAATAGAGAGCAATCATCATCATTACATATAAATAATTACATTATTATTATTATTCAAGTCTAAAAAGTTCAGAGAATGGACCAATATGTAAATTGCTATGTGTAGGCTGAGGGACATGTCAAGAAGCACCACCTAGCATCAAACACAGTAACTGAAACAGATTTGAGAGCTGTGGCTAGTAGAACGTAATGTGTGTGAAGACTCACGTCGTAGTGCAATGGAGCAACACGTGAATATCAAACATCCACCGTTGATTTCCAAATCTGGTGCCGTTTGACCTTCCTTTATTGATCTTCAAAGTAATCGCCATTGACCACAATACACTTTTGATACATTCCAACTTTCAAATGTTGTCAAAAGTGTTATGTGGCCAACGACGATTACTTTAAAGGTCAATAAAGAAAGATTGTTTGCATCTTCTGTTTTCTGGTACCATTCACTGAACTTTATAAACATAGCTTTATTCCTTACTTTAGATGATGAAAATCATGAGCTTCTGGCGAAGGAAAGAAAGGAAAATGATAGCCGCTATGCGCATTCAATGTCGACAAAGTTGCAATCATAAACCATAGCCAGGCTGTAGCAATATGGGAGCCCATGATCAGAGGTCCAAGAAACGGTGGCAATAAATTGGACAGAAAATGTTCCAAAGGATGACAGTATATAGCAGTCACTGCTATCGGTGAAGTCCATTCGTGATGTTTTTTATGGATATACTTGTAAAGGGAAGGATGATGTAATAATCTGAATTTGGATAATACAATAGTCTCTAATTAGAAAGAAAGCAATATAGGCAAAGCAGTAAGCATTTTAAAATCAATATCTACAAACATTTCACCTATGAGAATAATAGAATCCAATCTCTTCTGCAAGGATAAAAATGACCAATTCGAGTAACACCCATTGGAAAGTCGGAAGTTCTGGGCCCAAACTATATCCTCTGAGGCGCAAAAACCAAAATGCGACTAACGTAAATGGAATGGCAACAATAGTCTGATTGAATACGACTTGAATCACGACCGCAATTAGATGCTTTTTGTCCAGCTGATTAAAAAAAAAAAAGTAACAGATTAGAATAAACATTAACTTCTCTTTAGCATTATGTAGTCTAAATATTTAGCCAACATTGATAACATCAAGATGTTTCTAGTAATGCTTCCCTAACCCACTTTCAGATTAGCGTCCAAAATTCCAGTATCCTTGGATTACGTTAAAACGACATTTTACTATACAGGGTGTTTCAAAATTATGTACAATAAATTTAGTGACATATTCTTCAGGTCAAAAGAAGAGGAAAATGTTCTATAGCACTTTGTCTGGAAACGATTTGTTTGCGAGTAATCCAATATGATAGAGTAAGGAAGCACGGTAGTTAGCGGACGATATTTTAGCAGTTCCAGCGTTTCGACCCAACACTAGGTTGAGTGGTTTGTTCCATTTAAACCTACTTTAGGGTTGTTCCATTAGTTGTGTACGGTTGTTTCCATTACTGTACATCCACTAGGAATATCAATTTCAGAACGTTTGCATGCTTTGACATACGCATTACGATTTACGTAAAAAAAAGTCATGTACACGTATTCCAGTGCAGAATACACTGACATGCATCTAATGTAAGGTCTTGCGGACGGAAATGCTGTGGAAGCAAGAACACTCTACCAAGAACGCTTTCCGAATAGACGTTTGCCAAATAACTGAACATTTGTATCTGTCGACAGACATTTGAGGGAGTGTGGTTCCTTTGGCCGTCAAACAGGACAAGGGCGGCCTGTAGCACATTCTCCGGATGAGGAGGATGTGATAATTGACATCATACATGATGAACCACAGACAAGCACCCGTCGTATTTCTTCCACGGTACACATTCCGCACTCATCTGTTTGGCGCATTCTTCACCGTCAGCTTTTGCATCCATACCACCTGCAACTGGTTCAGGCACTGAACCCAATGGACTATCCACACCGACAACGATTTTGCCAATGGATACAACGTCGTCATGCTGCAGACCCTAGTTGTCTCAGCCAGATACTTTTCACGGACGAAGCAACCTTCACCCGGACAGGAATCGTAAATTCTCACAACCAGCACCATTGGGCAGATGCTAACCCGCACGTTACCAGAGCTCGAGCGCATCGAGAGCGTTTCTCCGTGAACATTTGGTGTGGAATTGTCGGAAATAACTTAATTGGCCCTTATGTGTTGCCACCACGATTGACTGGGCGAACGTATCTTTTGTTTCTGCAGAATGCATTGCCAGAATTACTGGAAGATGTTCTTCTTTTGATAAGATCTAACATGTGGTTCATGCATGATGGCGCTCCAGCACATTTCAGCCATGTTGTGCGAGCACATCTTAATGCTGCATACACGAATCGGTGGATAGGTCGAGGTGGACCGGTAGCCTGGCCTGCAAGATCACCCGACCTTAATCCCTTGGACTTTTTTCTGTGGGGTCATGTGAAAACGATCGTCTACAGCACAGAAGTTCCTAACATTATGGATCTGCGACAACGAATTGAAAATGCATGCCAAACCGTTCGTAATGCTGGCGACGAACTCTTCCAGAACATCAGACGGTCGCTCATGCAACGAGCCGAAGCGTGCGTGCGAGCTGGTGGCGGGCACTTTAAACAATTCCTGTAATTTGGAGCCACGGGTTTAGTTGGCTGTATTGCGTAAATAAATCGTTTCCAGACAAAGTGCTATAGAACATTTTCGTCTTCTGCTTTTTGATGCCTCATACCTTGATTTTCCGTGATACAAATATTATAGAAAACAGAGCCTGCATGACCATTTTCCACCAGGCCCTGCTTTTTCTTGGGCCAGCCCTATTCATTAAAGAATAAATGGAAATTGGTCCACAAGCGTTTTTTTATTCTATACCATAAGCTCATTTATAATCGAAGGACTTGCAGCATTAACAAGATGAGCTACCTTTTCTCTAATCTGAAATATTTATTATTGATGAAAATAGAAAAGAAAATTCTAGAACCTGAACTCTAACCAGGAATCTTCAGTGAATCATGCAAACACCCTAACCAATTGAGCCACTGTGAGGATGGAAGCATTACACTATCTACAATTCCTAGTTGGGCTGGTTAGAGCAGTTGCCTAGTTCACATGTTGGGACTATCTTTTCTAATGAGGTAATATTCATTAAAGAATAACTCGTCAATTGGATACAGGAGAAAGGGCAGTGAGTGTTATAGGGAGAAGAATCATGATTTTTGCTTTCAGGTCGGGTGGACATGTGTTGATTTGGCGGTTATGTGGAGGACATCTGCTACCACAAATCTCCCTAATCGCCATTCTCAGCTGGGGCTAATCTTGAATTGCTCCTAGGGACATTGCTTTCGCTGTTAGGTTATGTCGTTATCAGACGTTTCATGATTGATATGAACGACGTTCAATACCCTAGCTGCTTATTCCATTAGTGTTGCCAACTTAGTGGATAGTCCACTAAATTTAGTAATTTTAATAAGACCATCCAAACTATCGACTGAATTTGATGGATTTGATTTGATTAGTACAATTGAATTCAGCAGATTTTTGCTCGGATTTAGTGGGAAAAATTTTTTGTGTTGGCAGCATCTGCACTAAAAAAATACGAAAGTATCAGGTGGTCATTGCATATCAAATGTCGGATTTCGAGTGGGTTCCGTGCTTCAGCATGGTTTCCACGTTTAGTAGCAAGTACCCATAACAAAGTGGAACATTCCCAGAGATAGACCTATCAGCGACCAGCTGCCTGAAATTTGCATGTTTGCAATGATATTTAATAGCGTTTGAACCCAAGCGAATATAGTCCTGACTTCATATGAATTACGTGTGATAATGCATTACGAGTTCAGGTTGAATCACACTGCATTCAAGGCCTCTCGAAACATCAATAAGGTATTCGGTGTAGGCACCATAAACAAACGTACTGTCCAACGGCGGTTCTGAAAATTCCGGGCGGGAGTGACAGACCTGGCAAATGAGCCACGCAGCAGACCGCCCAACATGTTGAATGACGCTGATCTGAAGCGATCAGTGAAAGATGACCCATCAAAACCTGTTCGGGACCTTGCAGGGGATCATGCTGTATCAGCGTCGACTGTCAGTAGACACCTTAGGACCATCGGCAAGGTGAAAAAGCAGGACGAATGGGTCCCACGTGAACTTACAGAAAACCAAAAAGAGTGTCGGTTAAATGTGTGTACGGAATTACTTTTGCGCCATGAAGAAGCGGGGATTCTTGATCGCATTGTCACCTGCGACAAGAAGTGGATCCTATACGACAATAGGAAACATGCAGCACAGTAGCTGGATACTGACAAACCCCTTGCGACAGTTCCCTAAACCCCCATTGCACCCCAGGAAGCTCATGTTACAGTTTGGTGGAACATTCGTACTCTCCGGACCTACCGACTACCATCTTTTCCAGAGCCTGGAAAATTTTCTCCGGAGGAAAACATTCCTAACCTAAGCAGACGTCGAAAACGCATTCCAGGAGTTTATCGAGTCCCGTGACCATGGATTCTATTGGAGAGGACTCGAGAAGCTGCCAAATCGTTGGCAACAATGTTTGGATTGCAATGGGGGTTATTTCGAATAGCACGTGTGAAGGTATCCTATCTAGAGGCCATTAAAGATGACCTCTGCATCCGACATTTGGTATGCAACAACCTGATAGCTAAACAGTGGCTATAAAAAAATAATTCCAGATCCAACCCTGCTGAGTGTGCACGTCATAATGTTCTATGAGGATTTTTAATACACACCATATCTCAAATGTTTAGATTACTGATGAAAAATTTTTCTAACCAGCCCAAATGACATATAGATATCATAATGCTTCCATGTCCACAGTGGCTCAATTGGTTAGGGCAGTGGTTCCCAATTACCAACCTTTATTTATGTTATAAGCATACAACATACAGTGTATTACAGAATCTACCCTACTAAATTTGTTCAATGGACTCTAGGGTAGCACACACCACCAAATGGGAAATGCTGAGTTAGGGCATTGATGCGATTAGCCAAAGGTTCCTGGTCTGTGTACATGTTGTGGAATTTTCTTTTGTATTTTCTCAATAGGGAATTAGTGTTTTCTCATTACGAGAAATTTTTCACACAAAAATGAAAAAAAATTTGATGTCACCACCGTTAAAGTTAGACAATTCTCGTACGTTTGCAAACATCGATTGCATAACAAGATCCTTGTTCATGTGCAGTTTGCGCATAGCGAGAATATCCAGCCAAAAATCCAACATATTAGTTCTCTCGTTTAGTCAAGTGCCTGCTTATGCTTTGTTATCCGCCAACATGAGCCAGTTATCACTCTCAATGATCTATTTATGGGAAAATTATATCCCTGTGAGTACTTTTTACTCCACCTACACAAATACTGCTGAATTTAGCATTCCTGCTCTATTATACAGGGTGGTCCATAAGTCTGTCCCCCCCTTTTATTTTTTGAACCGAAGCAGATATGTGAATTTTGATGAATCCAATGAATAGGAAGTTGTGGGTGGCCTATCCCATGGTGCACTTTTCATCATCCCAAATATGCAACTTCGGACACATTCAAAATTTATCTCAAAAACCGTAAGGGATAGAGAAAAA
>JAHWFO010052448.1:708569-719293 GCA_023313115.1 Rhysida immarginata | reverse complement strand
AACAAAACAAAAAAAAATCATCCAAATCGGATCAACCAATCACCCACAACCAGTTGTAGCTTTTGACGATTTCCGGAACAGTGTAGCTTGCAATCCTGGAATTGTTGTCTTCTGTGTGCTGAAACATGCCTTTTATTTGCTTTTCCACATGAAAGTAAATGTGGGTATGGTAATTTATGTTAATTTTTTGATTTGCATGCTTTACATGGTGGAAATATCAACATTCAGTTTTCCTTGTGCAGTGTGACTGTTTTTAAGCTACAAACAGTTCACCACGTGATTGTGGGTGATTGGTTGGTCCGATTTGAATGATTTTTTTTTTTTTGTTTTGTTTGTTTTTTTATGCTGAACAAGTTTGCAATTGGGTTTTTTTCTCTATCCCTTACGGTTTTTGAGATAAATTTTGAATTTGTCCTAATTTGCATATTTGGGATGATGAAAAGTGCACCATGGGATAGGCCATCCACAACTTCCTATTCATTAATTCATCAAAATTGACATATCTGCTTCGGTTCAAAAAATAAAAGGGGGGTTCAAGACTTTTGTATTCACCCTGTATAGCGTAAAAAAGCTTCCATTTTTAACGCTAGATGGTGCGAATTGCACGTTAGTATCCTTAATACTCCTTGGTTATTATTATAGCTTGATACTTCGCAACAATGCTTACTCTACAATACGTGAAAACAGTATCTTGATTCTTGAACAGATGGCACCACAATTCAGTAAGTTCTGTTACTGCCCAATACCTGATTTAGTATTTTCCAAATTACCATAATGGGTAATCTCAAAATTTTCCTTATGTGGCTTGTCTTATTAATAGTCAAGCCTTTAAATTCATAGGTATTCAACTTGTGCAGGTGTTTATATTAAACAATATTAAAATATTTAATTGTCTGTTTATTTTTGAGAGCAAGTTTCTTCACTTTTTACAGTCGTCCCTCTGCAAGTCGGCATTCTACAAGCCGGGAAATTCCACAAGTCGGCAATTTTTTCCTCAAAGCGAAGATGGTGGACAATGAGTTCCAATTGGGAATTTTTGCCAACAAAAATTAAATCAGTGACGATTATTCCAATTAAAATTTCAAAATTAATCAATTTTATAGTTTCCTCAATGCATACAATCTCTATTGGGGGGGGGGGGGCAATAAAAGGCAAATTAATATAAGCCAACTTCCTTCGAGCTGATTTATTTTTGAAAACTGCGACTGATTATAGAGACACCCCTCCCCACATAAGTAACTTCATTTTTCCTTAAAAAATTAAAATGCTGACTTGTGACTAAGATTTCCTTTGTTTAATTTGTTTACCTTCTTATCACTACATTTAATCTGGTTTAATTTTCCTTGCAATTTTCTTCTTCAAAAGCTGGTAATTTACTGAAGAAATACACATTATGAACAGAATTCACAATGAACCAGACACGAATACCTATCTTGGTATTCCGCAAGTCAGAAGAGTCCACAAGACGGCAAGACCCTGGAACCAAGGTTGCTGACTTGCGGAGGGACGGCTATATTTACTATATTCTGGTTATGCTTATACTGAGAAGGACAAGAGGTAAGATCGTGGATGGAGATTACTTTCTCTTCCACTGGAAAAGACAGTACTTCGTCAAATTATTTTTGTAAAATCTCTATTCCGTTATCACCTCCAGAGAACTTTTCTCTTGTTTTATGACTACACTGAGCAACAGAAAAAAAAAGTGGACTAATATCATTTCATGCATTTAAAGATGCAGCATTCTTTAATTAGGCCTATATTCAATTTTTTTTTTTATTATTTTTTTTATCAATACCTTACTACCTAAATAGTTTATGTATAACAAATTTCATTTTGAGATTTTCAATGCTGCACTATATTACGAAGTGGATTGCATCTGCTTTAGATGAACTGTACTCATAAAGAAGTAAAGGCCAAAGGCATTCCGAACTTACAGTTTCGTTTTTACCAGGCTGGATTTTATATTTCATTAAAGCAGCTGGCTGGCCAGTAAAATCCATGATCGTATAAAGGATTCCAACTCCCCAGTACACTAGAATTGTTATACTTGTTGTCCCTAGAAAAGGAAGAAAAAAAAAAGGGTTTTATCTTGTGCCATCTTCCTACTAAGATTTTACTATTTGTGTTTTTCCTATTTTTTACGGTATTCTAAAGGAATTATCAATTAAATGCCTTTTTACCAACTATACTTATCGAAAACTCATCATCGCCAAAGATGTCATATACCCTTGACCACTGACGTTGCCAAAAATCACCAGATGCTCCCCAAAATTTTTGCAAATGCCTAAATTCAGATTAATATGATTTCACCACATCAATTAAAAATACAGCAATTAATCTATTCAAAACCATAAAAAGCATCAAGACTTCTTACCAGGTAATGGAGTTACGAGCTGCAGCAAAAATGATAACCACCGTTCCCAATACGAATAATCCGCTGCGAAGTGACGAGAGCAGCAAGGACCTTTTATTAATTTTGATGGTACAAGTAGATTTACTACTGTCAGCAGTATCTTCTTCCATTTTGACCTACAATATAATTCAATAGTTTCGACACTTAGTGTTCAATTTTAAATCCTTCTAAAATTTTTCTTACCTTTACCTAAAGAATGATATGATCAGAAAAAATTAAAGAAAAAAATTCCACGACCTGAGTTCGAACAAGGAACCACAAATATCAGGCTTGTTACCTCTACCAATTGGGCCATCGTGAACACGGTAAAGCAAGGTTGTCACCAGATGTTCTTAAAGACTACCAGGGAGTCAAAATGGAGGCCCAATGTTAGGACGGGCACCCAGCTCTCAGATCGGGAATTCCTCCTAACCAAACCATCAGAAATTTTGATGGGCACAAAAGGCAAATTTGCCCCACAGCCCTTTTAAAACTTCTTATTATGCTACATTATACGAGGGCAAGTCAATAAGTATCTGCACGTATGTTTTAGGCCTCTTATGCCAGCAACCTCAGACATAGCTAGATTAGTTATCGTTTATGCTATCGTTGCACCAGTTGCTGGAGGCTAGAAAATCAAGAGCAATGCATTCAGCAACTAGGAATTGCACAACTGCTAGGGTAGCTTGTTTCTATTGACATCTATGCACTGTCCAAGCAACTACTCCTTCCCGATTGTTTATTCATTTGGTCTCCCATCTTCGGTTTCCAATTATTTCTGGCCGTTAACAACCACAGTTGCCGGCGACTAGTTGACAGCACGTAAGAGGCCTTAATATTCTGTTGATTCACAGTATTGAATCGTGTGTGAACATGTCAATAATTGGCACCTCCGTCTCCGCCTGCAGAAAGTTTCAACATAATCATACAATTTAGTTTCGAACAGTGACAACACAATTGAATGGCTGTGCAACTTCCATTTGTACCGAGGAAGAATAGCATTGCCGTGATCCCATTTGTGTGGTCTGATTATGTACAGGAACAGAAATCCATCAAAGACCATTGTCTTTACCAAGGCAAAATGTATACGAATGGATCGAGAAATTCCAACGTGGTCGGACAAGCATGAAGGACGAGGATAGAGCAGGACACCCATCCAAATCCATTACCGACAGCAACGTTGAAGAAGCCCATGCCATGATTCAGGAAAATTGACGATCATTACTGATGATGTGGCAAATGATCTGCAAATCAGTCATGCTTCTGCGTATAACATCATTCATAACAAGTGAAGGAACTGGTGATTGGGTGGCTTGTGCTCGCCAAAGACATTTCTTTCTGCATGCGAACATCCAGAAGCATGTGGAACACTGGAATAAGTGTATTGTAACTATGGAGACTCAAAAGTAAATAAAGATACCGAAGTTCTTCAAACAATTTCATAATTACAATTAGAAAAAGGGAAGGAAAAAACTCCGTGATCTGGACTCGAACCAGGGACTATGATTTTCATGGACGCTGCTCTAACCAACTGAGCTATCAAGAGAGTTGTGGTACCTTTGAGTCAGGGGCCTGCTCTTTCATTTGGACTATCTCATGACTTCAATGAAGTCCTTAATGATTCTTGTAACAAATCTGTGAGGTTATTCTTCTCTGTATTGTATTAAAAAAAAAAAATTAAAAGAATACAATAAGTCAAAAATGACATAATCAGTAGTGGAGCCAGGTAGTGTTCTGATTGGTTGATGTAAACAGGGAACGTCAACCAACAGAAGATTACTTAATCAGTTTAAAGTTAAGTGAATGTAGAGACATATACAACTTTTGTTGTTTTAATCTTGGTTTTAAACTACAATGCTTAAATTGTAAAGTCTCTTTTCATTTCACTTTATAACATCATTGCAGTTTACTGTCTGCAATAGCTCAATTGGTTAGAAGGGTAAAAGCCGTGATCCCTGCGAGATTGCAGAATAATTCCTTCCCTTTTTCTAGTTGTAATCTTGGGAACTATGTTGAAAAATGATATATTGTAATTTATGGTAATAACGCCGCGCCATATGCATTAAAAAAGTTTTTAAAAAAGTTTTAGTAGCTATTTTTTTTCTTTAAAGCATGGCAATTGAAACAACAACGATTTTCCTAAAACTGATACCACACCGCTCTGTGCCGAGTTGCATTCAATCCTGATGGACTTCAAACGAAATGATATAGTTCATTATACAGTACATTAATTCACTTACTATTTGAATTTTCCGTCACCAAAAGCTAATACAAAAGTAACTTCTCAAAAATATGGCAGCTTCAAAACTGTTTCGAGCTGCTGGTTTACCGTACAAAGCTATTGCTGATGATATTGATGAAAAGAAAGAAAATGAAGAAATATATTTGGCTCTTCTTCATTCCCATTCGGAAAATTCCGATTTTGAAGGTTTCGAATAGAAATTAATTTATCTATTATGGCATCGCCCATATTGTAAACCATTCTCAAAGGTGCAAAAACATTCTTGAAGTTAAATTTTTATGTATTTGATTAACTTTGCATGTATTATAGTGCCCGGCACGAAAGAAAAAGGAAACTGGAGTTTGTGTAAATGAAAAAAAACTCGTTCAACTGCTCAAACACGGAAAGGTACCGGGGAATTACTTATTACTGATACCAGGAATAAGTAATAACCTGTTTCTTGTTCGTTTCTGATTGGTTGAACGAGGTTTTTTCATTTACGCATGCGCCAGTTTCCATTTTCTTTCGTGCCGGGCACTATAAGCCAAAATTAATACATTGCTCTTAAATTAAGCCAATTCGTTTTATTTTCCCACTTCTATCATAAAGGGGGAGATGTGGCTTAACTATCACTGCAGCCAATCTTACGTCTTTTGTTTGTTTGTTATTTTAGAAAACGATGAATTTCAGCGCTGCGGCCTATCCATTGCTGCATCATTGTTAATATAAATCATGGTAATTGTAAGATCTCTGCTTCTGTTGAAATAAATTATAAAAATTTTGTGCGGATACTTATCGATTGCCCTCGTAATTTCATCATATCAAGAATGACCATGAAATTTAACTCGATACAATTTTATTATTATTATTATTATTTTGAGGAAGGATGCATAAATAACTTTTGAGGAAAATGAGCAGGTAAAGGGAGGAAATTTTAAAATACTAAAATGAAAACGCATCAGCTTTGCCTTTTTATTTGAAATAAAAATTTCTCTTCATAAAAATAGACCACAAAATTTTTTCATTGTAAACAAAACCAAAAATATTCTTGCACAAATATTCTCACAGTGCATTCTGTTAATCCTATTCATATTAGAAATGAAAAAATTCTGTTTTGAATGGAACCTTCAAACATCCTAGAAGGAAAGTCAACATGTATTCATGTAGTTTTATATAAACAACTTATGTTTACTTTTAAAATTAAATTTCCAGTGATTATTTGAGTAAACTTCCTATTTTTTCCTGAGAATCTTCTTATTTCTCTCGTGGAAAGCATTACATAATGAAAAATTTATCACTATTCCTTCCTCCTAATCAATTTATTCATGTCACACCTAATAAACCAAATAATCATTTAATTAAATAAAAAGTTTTGTTATCCATGCATTATTGAATATCCTGTGCAATCAAATACATCAGGTAACTGTGCTGTAAGCACACACACCTAAGCAATGACTCATTTCTTTTGAGTCCTTATTTTTGCCAGATGTTATGAATTGCCTTTAAAAAAAAATCATGTCAAAGAGGAAAAAGGATATTTCATCATTGTGAATCTACAGATCACGTCTCTTAATCATTTTTGAATGTGCATTATGAACTAAAAATACACAAATCTGGATGAAATTAATTCTGAATCATCACTGTACCATATAGCATGTGATTTGGATATTATCCAAAACTTGAATAATTCTTTAAACAAAGAACCAAGCATTCATTAATTTCCTAATTCAATTAACAGACCAATTATCAAATACTGCATTGCAAGTTTCAGCATAGAGATCTGCTCAAAGTGCTCCCGATTCAAAGGCTTAAAGAAATTTAAGTTACATTTCATTCATTTTCAATGCAGTTGGGTCTTGTGTTGATGCATTTTAGACAAAAAAAAAAGGCATGTTCAATATTACAACACTTATTTGTTTGGAAAATGTCTTTTTATGATCCAAACGCATTTGACTCATAGTCTTCATCAAAGATAGCACATAGCATAACTTCCTAAATATTATATCAATATGACAAACTATAATAGATTTCCTGTTATGATTTTGGTGGCTGCTGATGCTTTTCACTTAATAAAGATGCAGACATACCATCTGCTTATATGACAACTACCATTTGGTTAATGACACACTGGCTGTTATGGATGGAACTACTGGGCAATTCAAAAGAACTTCCTGGTTTTTGATTTTATTATAGGGAACATATTGTGATGAAAAGAGTGTACTGTCCACGCACCACGAGAAGACTGCTGAGTTGCTTAATGTGATCGTATGGTGTCGCTGCAGTTGCAGATGAATCTACTCAGTGTTGGGGGACAAACAGCCAAATTTGAGTCGATACAAGTTTCATCGATGTAAACAACAGGACGATTTTCATCTCTTATTTTTTTTTTCATATTTCTCAGGTATCTACTTCTCCACGCAAACGTTTTCATTTGTTTGGAAACACATGGCCAGAACTCATTTTTGCACTACTTGATTTTAGTGCTTTTCCTTCCTTCATAACTATAGACTGATCTGCAACTGCAGCGACACCAGACGAGCAGATTAAGCAATTCATGGCGTGAGGACCTATATGTACAAGATTTTTTATTTGAACAGTCCCATGCTTCACTGATTTCACATGCCAGTAACAAATAACGTGGTGATACCATAGCCTCCCGGATCTCCCTGCGAGGCTATGTCAAGTGCCAAATGGATGTATTAATGTGCATAATGGCATAACAATGGGGTCTTTGTATGGCTATATATGCTCAAATTTTTTCATTTTCGTGGTTCCCTTTGACAGAAACAAAATAGTGTGAGATCTTGTTTTGCAAGATTCAGTAATTTATTCAGGTGAGTAAAACGTTTCAATTTGGTGTGAAACTGTAAGATACAGGGTCAGATGGCTCTCTTACAGTTCCATCTGCATTCAACGAACTAAGTCAACACTGTCCAGACACAAGGCCTCGACGCAGAAGATTATAGTTTCAAATTTTCAATGCGCCATCTTCATTGAGTTTTGTGTTACAGACATTTTAGTTAGCATGTGCAACTGACCATTTCCAAAATCGTGATGGACTCAAAATTGGAGCAGAGAGCAAACACCAAATTCTGCATGAAACTCGGGAAATCGCCAACTGAAACTCTTGGAATGTTGAGTCTATGAGTACGATCCTGAGACCAACTACCAGTCTTTGCAATGGAAGAGCCCTCAATCTCCAAAACCGAATAAGGCGCGACAGATCAAGAACATGCTCATCATTTTTTTTCGACATTTGCGAGACTGTAAAAGTGATAGTGGGGCAAATATGCGTTAGGTGTTGTTTTTTTAAGTGTAATGAATTAAGATAAATTTTAAACGAAAGTAAAGTGTTTGGGAGCATGACTGGGGTCGTATTTAGGGTTTCAACTACAGAAATAGGCATATATTACCATTTTTATGACTATATCAAACATATAAAGTTGGTGTTCCGGATTTCCATGACTGGTGGACTTACAATGACTCAAGGGTTTTAGGAAACGACATCTATTAGGCGGACCTATTAGAGAATTTGTTTCCGGTTGACGCGATTAGGAATTTCAACTAAGAAGTCAATGATGGCATCTCTTTTGAATGACATCTGGTTGTTTAGCATGCTCTCTTGGTTTAGTCTTCTGTGTCTTCTTATTTCAACTTCCTCATGTATGGCGATTCTCTCGGCTCCCTATCCTTCCTATAAACTAGTATGCCCGTACTGTGAAGCGTATTATATTGGATCTACGAAACGTTCATTCATCACCAGGTTCAAACAGCGTAGAAGATCTTGGATCAATAAAGATAGGAAATCAGCATATGCCGAACACTTAATCATGAAGAAACATGTAATACTGGCGATTGAGGAATGCATGGAAATACTTTGGAAGGGGAGCCGAGAGAATTGCCATACACGAGGAAATTAAAATAAGAAGACACAGAAGACTAAACCGAGAAAACATGGTAAACAACCAGACGTCATTCGAAAGAGACGCCATCATTGACTTCTTAGTCGAAATTCCTAACCGCGTCAACCGGAAACAAGTTCTCTAGTAGGTCTGCCTAATAGATGCAGTTTCCTAAAACCCTTGAGTCAATGGAAGTCCACCAGTCATGGAAATCCGGAACACCAACTTGGTATCCTGATTAGTGGATAACGCACTCCTGTTTACTATAAATTAGATTGTCAGTTGACTTTCACTTGTTACTATTTAGCCTATCCTTGAGAATGGTGTAAAACTGAAACGCGTCGGGAATAAACGATAATATCCGTATGTTTTTGGCTTAGCCACATATCTAGAAAACGGTTAACTTTTGGATAGTAGGTTATAGGGTCAAATCTATCGGCAATGACCTAAATAATAACGTCCTTAAATATCTAGGTCGACTTTCCCTGTAACCCTGTATACAGGATGTATCGGGTTCAATGGTCATAAAGTACCTAGCGTGATCCTTTGCATGATTACAAACTTAAAGTTCCTCATCAAAAATGTCGAACACTCAAAACTTATATTGCGTCGTTACGTCATTTATGAACTTTCCGCACCAGCAGTTCATTAAATTCAAAGGGGCGATTACAATTAAATCGGCAGCAATTGTTGAGATTAAATGACGTTTTCGACAGGTTTTCAGCAAACTTCGCGTGATGTTTAGACCCTTAACATTTGAGTTTTGAACGTTTTCCATAAGGAACTTTAAGTTTATAATCATGCAAAGGATCACGCTAGGTACTTTATGACCATCGAACCTGATACACCCTGTATATCACAATGATACTAGACCAATGGACCACTTGAATCTACAGGTATTGGACATTGAAACTGAAACACCTGGTAGAAATCCAAAATCTTTATTTAATAAGGTGTTGAGGCACCGTAGGCAGCCAGCACAGCAGCAACACGTCTTGGGAAGGATCGGTAGAGGTCCTGCACAGTTTGCACCCCAAACCATTACTGATCCACCTCCGTGTTTGACTGTGGCTGCCAAACAGTCTGGGTTGTAGGCATCAGAGGGGCTCCTCCAGACGAATACCCTCCCTGTTGTTTGGAAGACAGTGTAGCTGGACTCATCCGAGAATATGACGTGTTTGAGGTCATCCAACGACCAGGTTTTATGCGTCCGGTACCACTGAACCCGCTCGGAGGCATTTGTACTAATCATGAAAGGCTTCGGTATAGCAACCCTGCCACGGATGTTGGATTTATGCAGGTAACGACGGATTGTCTTCGTGCACACAGGTTCTTGGAGGTGTGTATTCATTTCTGCGGTGATTTCTGCTGCGGTGGTTTTCTGCTTTCGTGCAACAATCCTGGTCAATGTCCTGACATCTCTTTCCGACAACTTCCGTTTTCTCCTGCAGTTGCTCCTCCTGGACGTGGTTCGTCCTTCCTGTTCATATGCGCACATCACCCTGGATACTGTAGCACGTGAGACATCACAAAGTGTGGCAGTTTTGGACACAGATGCACCTGCTAGATGCGCGCCAACAATCTGCCCTCTTTTGAAGTCGGATATGTCTCCCATTATAGCGCTCTGCACAGACAATTTGAAGCTTACTATCGAACTTTTCTACTGGAGTGACTACCAAGAACTCTGACACGTAATTCATTGATATGCATACGATTAATTACCTAGCAGAAGGTTCTATTCAGCCCTGAAGGTGCTATTTGCGAAGGTGTTTCAGTTTCAATGTCCAATACCTGTATATACCAAACATCCGTGAATACTCCTCATTCACAACAGGTTCTGGAACCTAACTTTTTGAATGCCCGAGGTCTGACTATAGGTGGTATAGAATCTGAGTTGCGAATGTATTGCGAAGAAAACTCGATACCATTACATTTCAACATCATTTTTCTCGAAACACATGCGGTTTATTAAAAAATTCAAGAACATTTTCATATTCTTTCGTCCTTAAGATACGACCCTCCAAGTAGCACCGAACATTTAATTTGGCAATCCTTTGAACTCCGGTCCCAAATTATTTGCACAATCGCGCGACGACTGAATCTGCAAATTGAAATGTCGCGATTCCTGTAACCAGACGGGGGGAAACCAACTGCCCCCTGTAACCAAATAGGTTGGGGTATATATCAGTTCGTGAGAGGGGGGGGGGGG
>JAHWFO010052448.1:696256-708469 GCA_023313115.1 Rhysida immarginata | reverse complement strand
TTCGTTAGAGGGGGGGTCTGGGGGGCACAGCCCCCCAGTCTTTAAAAGATAAATTCACTTACCTTGGTCACATGGTCGTTGACATAGAAGTTGACTAAATAATTTGGGACCAGAGTTCAAAGGATTGCCATAATTACAATTATATAATGTTACTTCAAGGAACTTACATTTTTTAATCCAAAAGTATTATAACAATAATAATAATAAAAAAATTTGATGTTTTTTCATGGGAGTTTTGACTTTGCAAATGAGAAGGAAATTGAACTGGTGGTCATACAGGTCAATAGCTTTTTAAAAAAAAAATCGAAAATTTGCTCGAAAAAATAGTGACGGGAGAAGATAACCAATCGATAACCAATGTCAACAGTTACATCAGAGATCGAAGATAATTTCTCTTGTATAGAGTCAGTCATTGATAATACTTGCTCGTTTCGAGTTAAAGAGTTGTGAAGGAGGAGGATAAGCTTGTACGTAGTATGCGGGATAGGGTTGCGAGCGAATGAATGAGACCTTTGACAATCGTTTAAAATGCGCAAAAACGTCCTCCTCCTCCTCCTCCTCCTCCTTCAGCTATCAGATGTCGTTGCATAATCCTCGGGAGGAAAAACCTTTTCGATTAAAAAAAAGCCAAGGCTAACTGCAAGAAGACCCTCAAGAAGAGCAGAAGAGTCTTCTGGGCTAATCAAGTTAGAGGAAACCGCCCGGGCAATATCTGGAAAACTCTAAAGCTTTTCCAAAGACGCCCCCCCTACGTATTCCTCTTCTTAGAAACAGTAATGGCGAAATACTTAACCCTGAATTATCTGCTAGAACTATCCTACACGTGTCCATCGGAACACGGGCGGCTCCCCATCCCGGTTGGCCAAAAGGTCTTCCCTCCTCCTTTTGTCCACACAGTGATATCTCGTTGTGGGAGCGTCCATTCACGGAGTCTGCCTTCCTCTCGGCACTTAGGTCTAACCGCACTGCTCCCGGCCCGGACAAACTAACCAATCACACTTTTAAAATATTAAGTGAGAGCCAAAGACTTCTTGTATTGGAAGCAATCAATACATCTTGGATCACCGGGATCATACCATCTAAGTGGAAGGACTCAATTATCTACCCTATCTTAAAACCTGGTAAACCTCCCGAGGACCCAACGAGCTACAGACCCATAGCCCTTACATCATGTTTCACCAAAATTGTTGAAAGGCTTATTAACAATAGACTTCTACACTACCTTGAATCAAACAACTTGCTTCCTACCTATTTTTCTGGCTTTAGGAAAGGACGTAGCCACATTCTCCCTGTCATTAATCTTATTGATGATATTCTACTAGCCAAAGAGAAGGGAGAATGCACTGGAGTGATATTCCTAGACATTAAGAAAGCTTTTGATTCTGTATCACATACATTACTTATTGACAAACTGATCGACTTAAACATACCGCGCAGACTAATCGGCTGGATTTCTTCCTTCTTAAGACTAAGGAGAGTCGGTATCAAATTCCCTGGGGGAACTGCTTGGACGAAATCCCAGCTTGGTCTCCCTCAAGGATCAGCACTAAGCCCTACTCTCTTTAACGTCTTTATCAGTGACATTTTCCGAAATACTTCTCCTGTACTGGGGAAAAGTGTTTTTGCTGATGATGTGGCTTTTTGGTGCTCGCATAAGTCCATCCCAAATGTCAAAGCCCTGCTGCAGAACACCTGCGACACCCTATCGCTATGGGGACAAGAAAATTGCATTAAATTTTCTCCAGATAAAACTGTGATTATGTGTTTTGTAAAATCGGGCCTGCCCCCTCCCATGTTAATTTTCCTACAAAACAACAGACTCCCGTTCAGGCACAGTCATCAGTTCTTGGGCTTTGTCATTGATGACAAGCTAACCTGGCGACCTCACATTAGATCCATGAAGGATAAACTAATCAAAAACCTTGCTCGAATCAAGCTCGTCATGAAAGCCAAATGGGGGCCCCCCTGGAGAGAATCCTCATCTCTCCTTAATGCGCTTGTCAGGACCCCAGACCTTTCAGCGATCTTTCTTCTCCTTGCTTCCAACAGTGCCATTGATCCTTTATTAAAGGAAGAAAGGAAAATTATTAGACATAGTCTCCATGCTCTTCCCTCATCCCCCTGTGCAACACTATACATTGACGCAAATATTCCTCCCCCCCCTATTAGGTGGGAAGCTAAGATGATCTCCCTCATTTTTACATACTGCTTAGCGTTCGGCAGATATGAAGAATCCCTCTCTTTCGCTGATAACTGTGCTCAAATTCTCAAGTCAGATAGACTGAAATCTCTCACCTCACGGACCCTTACCAAATTCCAGTGTGGACACTTGAAGCTTTGCAACTTGACTATTACTAGCCCAATTGAGAAGCTCCCAGCGGAAATTACCTTTGCAGAAATTCCAAATTGGGTACTCGAATACCCCTCGGCTCAAAGTAGAGATCATCTCCTCAACAGTTTTTTAAGTGAGAAATTTCCTGGATACCGACGAGTATTCACAGACGCTTCGTTATCGCCCCCTAGTTTAACAGGCGGAATTGGTATCTACTCATTTAATGCCTTATTAACATCCCAAAAAGTAGAACCTGCTGTCTCTTCCTTCCAACTTGAGCTAACATCCATTCATAAAGCCTTACTTACTATTTCTTCTTTTTCCTTAGGGCGCTTTCTAATCCTATCGGACTCCCTAAGCGCCCTAAGTGCTATACATGTAGCCCTAACGAAAGGACGATGGTTCTACAAGAACTTGTTGGGAATTGTAATTAACCTTCTACTCCTTCTCGTCTCCGATGGTTATTTTATCGGTTTTACCTGGATCCCTGGTCACCACGGCTTCCGCGGTAACGAACTAGCTGATCGACTTGCCTACTGGGCAAGGGTGGGGAATAAGTCAGCAAGACTACTACTTGTAGATGCTTCGATCCTCAATGGCGTCATCCGGAAGCACCTGCTGATGCGATGGAACGATGAATGGAATGCAGAAACAAAAGGAAGCCACTACAAGATCTTATTTCCAAAAATTGATTGTATTCGTTCTTCCTCTCCCAAATGGCTTTCCTTTATCCAAAAATCCATTCTATTCCGTCTCCGGAGTGGTCATCTCCCCTTAAACCATTTCCGTCACAAACTTAAAATTTCTTCCACCGATCTGTGCAAATGCGGCTCTCCGGAAACGGTCGAGCACGTTGTGATGCATTGTCCTCACTTTTACCAACAGAGGGACTCCCTGTTTCATGCCCTGTCGGCCCGTAACATCAATCCCTCCTTGCAAAATATCCTCCTTGCTTCCCCTATGTACCAGAGAGAAAAACACTTTGTTGCCAATCTGCTATTTCTCTACCTACATGAAACGGGTCTCCTTGAAAGGATCCAGGAGCCGCTAGTGCCCATGCCCTGACTGCTATTACCTCATAGTGCGCTGTCTTGTTCACCAAATCAGCTAGTCTCCTCCTGAAAGAGACGAAGGCTGTGAAGAAGAAGAAGAAGAAGAAGAAGAAGAAAGAAAAAGAGTTTTCGCTTACTCTCTCAGCAGTAGTGTTTTCGGTGTTTTCTTCACCTGGCTGCATGGATGTATTATGCGTGCGTGCTCCTAAATGGATGTATGCTGCTGACCCCAATGGATGTGATTCATCCGCACGAGCACCCCGATTTGTTTTTGTTTACGTAAAAGCAGGAGGGGGAGGTGCGAAGGTGAGTGAGTGAGCGAGCGAGCAGCAGCGTCGTCTGTCGAGCGATGGTCTCTTGTCTGTCTATCACTTTCCCACAATCCTTTGACGCAGCGTTAACATGGCGGATTTCGATGCTATTTACGAAGAGGAAGACGAAGAAGAACGAGTTGTTGACGATTCCGCGTTTACCATCGTCCCCGAGCCCGTGGTCGTAAGAGGAGCTGGAAACATGACAGTGTTTGTACCTTTCAAAATTTCACTCTGATTGGCCCGCTTCGATCGCAAGGGCTTAACGATAACGCACAGCCTACCATAAGCTTGAGGGAAAATTTTCTTTCTCATTGCTCCCTTAGAATAATGACAATTGTGTTTCAACAATAGATCGCTCGCTGCTCATTCCTCCTGGGTACCTACCCGTCCACCAACTATGTGTGCCCTTTCTCCATAAATAATTTTATACACATGTCTTTTATTATTATTTGCATACTAAAGATATCGTGCCATGTTTACAATGGGGCTTTTTTTTTTTTTTTTTTTTTTTTTCCCCCTTTCATTTTTTTTTCTTCATCTGATCGTCGTAGAGCTACTCAATGAAACTTTATCCTCTCGTCTGCTTCTAAATGGAAAGGGCAAAATGAGAAAATCCCATGCCATCACCATGATCCCAAAGCAACTCTATACCATCACCCTTATTTTCCTTACTTATGTTACAATCGACAAAGATTCTTAAAGATCCCATTATGTTACAATCGACTCCATATATAAGAACTCTAGATAAAGGGGCTTTCTGCTTATAAGAGCCTTTTTCATTTTTCCTATAATTAAATTCTCCCTACTTGATCCATCTAGCCTATTTGGCAAACATGACCATTATATATCCAGGGCCATGGGTCCAGCTTCGATGCTTTATACCTTTATGTGACCAGTGAAATAAGGGATTTTATAAGTTGGTAAGAAGGGATTCTGGAGGGGGGGGGGGAGAAAATCCCCCAAATATATACAGTCGAACCCTGATAACTCAAATTGTCAGCAGCTCACATACAAATTTTGACTTATCAGGTTTTGGAGTTAACCAGTTAGTCGAAAACGAGGCTACATGACCATTACGAAGATTACGTGATACCCACAATATTTTTATGAATTTGATTAGTTTTAATGAGATCCATATACAAATACAGTACAGACCCAGTAAAATACGGTCCATTCCAACACGAAATCAATTCCAATGCTGTTTTGGCATGGCTTCCGAATTCTCCTTCTGGTTTGTAAAAATTTTCGAAAGGCATCTCTTGGCGAGTTTTGCCCATTTATTTTTCATCTGATGACATTTATGATATGTATATGAATGTCTTATATTTGCAACTTTACAGAGAATTCACTTTTTTCTCGAATTTCCGTTACTTTTACATCGACAAAGGCAATGAGATAGTGAAGTTTCGAAACGAAAATGGCGAAGGCCAATCAGAAGTGTATGACTGCTTCTAAACACTCGCTTGCGCTCATTCATGAACACTTACTCTAAAAATGAATGCGCGATCGTCATCAATTACTACGTCTAAATATTCACCCATTGAACGATTGCAAGCAACAAGTTCGATTCGCAATTTTGTGTTCGCGCTAAGTTTTGATTTTCACAATGCCTGCCAGCGACTGCAAAAGATTCCTGCATCGTTTTCTTTGTCATGTGGACATATAAATGAAATAAAGTTTCAACAGGCAAAGCTCGTTTTTTTAAGATATGGACCTATCTTGTTTTTGCTTAAATTTAGGAATGCCTATTCACTAAAAACAAAATTTCTTTGAGTTATCCAGGATTTATTAAAAAATTTGTTTGAGTTAATGAGTGAATTTTCTATTGAATTAAATTGTCTGGGGGATGGGGATAAATTGTTTGAGTTAATCGGGATTTGGAGTTATCAGAGTTTGAGTTATTTGGGATCGACTATACCGAATTTTAACGTTGCTATGTTGTGTTTTAAACAACTAAATGTTTAAATGAATTTTTAACACAATTTTCTGCAACCGCCGATAATGGTTTAAATGTTCTGGACAGGAATCACTCCGGTTATCGCAAAACACCAACATTTTTGTATGCTACCTTCATTGTCAATTGGAGAAATAAAACTTAAGAGGGCATGCAAAGCTTTTCGAGAGTATCTGCTCTCAGTTTCAAAAGAATGACGTGATAAGAAGAACTGAGATGAATTGTAACTATGAGAACCGGTTGAAGTAATTTTAAAACGAGTTCCATAGAAAATTTTCTCCAATTAGAAACCAACCAAACACTGTGGATAAGCATCATGATAAGCCAAATAAAACCTCTTGTCCACAATATAGGATAAATTTATTATCCCTCGTATGTATTTCGATCACCCTGTGATCATCTTTCAGTGTGAATTGATGCTAGGGGTTACAGGCTGCTCTTTTATAATTCTCAAATGACCAATCAGGGGTAATACAACCAGGGGATGGGTTCACCAATCAGAGATCGGTACAACTATTGTTGAATAATTAAAAGATTAAACAATTCAGTAAGTTATAAGAGCTTAACATTTTTGAATTGTACGAGGGCAAGTCAAATGAAAGTGAGCCAATGAGAATATATGACAAACGGAGTGCTTTATTTAAAAGTAGTCTTCATGAGCATTTGTCCCACTGATTAACGAGTCATGTGATTCCCTTCTCATAAAACTCCTTGGGTTGCTGGTTCAAAATGTCTGTAACTGGCTCCTTCACGTCATCGTCCGACACGAATCTGGTTCCCTTGAGCTGTTTTTTCAATTGTCTTGCCCAACGAATCCTCCGTTCTTGTCTAATCAGCTCATCAACCTGTGCAAGTGGCCTGGTCTTAGATCATCTTTGCAACTTTCACGTCCTTCTTTGAATTGTTTGCTCCAACGCTTCACAGTGGTCAATGAAATACAATGTTCGCCGTACATGGCAGCCATACGGTGATTATTTTCGTGTTCGGAAACACCTTCAGCTGTCAAAAACCTGGCTACACAACGATGTTCATCTTTTGGAGTGTCCGTTATGTCAAGCAACCGTGTTCAATCTAGTGTATGAGAGCATTAAACAACTTTTCTCCTCACGCATAAATGTCACTTTCGTAAATGAGAGATGCTGGTGTTCTATGCACATGCGTCGCAGATAATGGACCAAACCATGTTTTGCGTGGGATGGGTTGGCTCACTTTCATTTGACCCTCCCTCATATAATCTTTAAATTACCTGATACTTGTATGTTAAGTTCTTATAACTTATTGGTCTGATTGGTCATTTGAGATTATAAAAGAGCAGCCTGTAACCCGAAGCATCAGTTCACACTGAAAGATGATCACAGGGTGATTGAAATGCGTATAGGTGATAATAAATTTATCCTACATTGTGGCTTATTTGGCTTATCGTATCAGTTCTCTAATTGACAACAAAGCTCAACGATGTTGGTGATTTGCGATAACTGGAATGATTCCAGTCCAGAACATTTAAGCCATCGTCAGCGGTTGCAAGCTTTCTGCAGAAAATTGTTGTGTTAAAAAATCCGTTTAAACATTTATATAATGAATTATTTCTTTATTTAGTGCTCACAGGCAGCCCCCATGGCACTGGTCATGTTTGCTGGCCATTGATAGTACAGCTAACCAACTCGATAGGAACAAAAAATTAACCCCCTCGCTCTGAAGAGGATATAGGAAGTTAGCAGAAGCCTAGGGTCCTCTATTTTTTACCTGTTTTATCCGCTATTGTTCAACTCCCATTTTTAAAGCAAAAAATTAATTTTCTCGAACGTAGTACAGGAATTCCTCGGTTATTGCGGTGTTGTTGCCATGAAAAATACCACGATACCAGTGGGTTACAAATTGAAAGGAAACTCGAAGTAGCCTTTTCAGATTATTGTGTTTATTTTAAGAAATTGCTCTCATATTAAGAATACAGTGTTTTTTTGTTTTTTTTCTATCACATACAATTTTCCAGGTACACTCAACAGCGTATTCATCTTAATCCTTACAGGATGGGGTGCGGAACCCCCTATGTTCAGCGTGCTGGATGGCTATGCTAAAAATAACACAAATAAAAACAAAAAGACATAGATATTATTAGTACGACACTCGCCCAGAAAGCGGAAACTTAGCGGTATGTCAATCACAATCCAAACATAACTCTAACACCATACAATGTCGACATGCGGCTTACAAACCCAAGGATCACATCATACATGTGCTTAGATAGATTTGATCAAACATGATATTTATATAATGTGTACGGCGCTCGGTTATATAACGAGCTCAATAAAAGTACATGTATGGGACTCGTCCTTTACAGACAGTTTTCTCAAAACGTGCTGAAGGTAGGTTGAAGATTTTATCGACGTGTACCTCAAAAACGTGACATGATAGAAATGTTTTGTGTGAGGCTCCTACCTTCTATTAGTGCTAGCAAACTATTAAAGCTGCCAGTTCTTTGGGTGCAAAAAATGCGTCACACAGTGTAATCAGGATAAATAATACATGTGAAATGGTGATCATGGTTGATTTTTCATTAATTGCATGTACAGTCGAACTTTGCTATCTCGAAAACCTCGATGTCTTCATATGAAAACGAAAAAAATTTTCCGTTAAAGTTCAGGCAATTCTCTTGCGTTACTAAAAAAATTCAAGAAAAAATTTTTGGCAAAGCTCACTTGCGTCTTCTGTCGACACTGGCAATAAGCGTTTCCGTTTCGCTCATAAGATGACTTCTGTTTCTCTCAGTGTGGGATTTAGACGAGATCGATGCACTTTGTCCTAGTTGCTTATAGTTGGCAGTGTGGTCTAAAATATGGCAAATGTCGATTCCCTTACACTTTTGGCTTTGATTATGCTCGTCTCATATGTATTTACTAATAACATGCAACTTCTAAAATGACTACTCGACGTTTCTTCTTGTAGCTATAGACTTGATTTCATCCTTGTTTCTAAAGGGCTACAAGAGTGCTGTCTGGAGAGTAGCGATTCGAACTAAATGTGGTTAATTCTGTTGCATATGTAGTAGGCTACACCTTGCAATCGCGATAATTGAAGTTTTGGTATCAAATTATAAACGGCAATAATCGAGGCTTCCCTGTATTTAGAAAATGGAAAAGAAGTATCTTCTTTCGTTTCTCATCATTTCCGATCGAATGGCATATCACATGCCATGCGTTGTCACGTGAAAACAAAATCCATGTGACTGCTACTCCCAAAACTGCGACTTCCCTGGAACAATTTGGCCAAAACTACAAAACAATGTAGATCTTGCTTATAAGAATCTGCATGCCAAAATTCACACCTTTAAATATCTAGATACTGTATAGACAGATGGACCCTTATAACTTCCACTCGTGTAATATGGCCCCAGTAGGCCAACCAAAACCAAACTAAATATTGAAGGTAAGCTACATTCCGATTTTCAACCTTCTACATCAAAAAAAAATATAGAAAATAAGAAGGGGATAGACGGACATGGTAAAACCATTGAGTAGCTTCCTTCTTCCGCTACTTATTGATGTTCAGATTATGGTTTACTGTCTCCGTTAGTACTACCAGGGAATATGACTCCCGATAGGAATTCCTAGCTAAAACCTCATGCTCTTTTTTTGATGAAACAACCCCATATTTTAAGCAAAATGTTCTCCATTTAAAAGAGCTCTTGCTTATTCAGCTCGGCACATTTAAAGTCGTTGCCAACCTTGGATCTCCGACAATATCTACATACTCATCCGCTATCTCATCTGTTAGTGTTGCGGGTCAGTTGATGTCCATGGTTGGCCATGACTGCATCAAACGTTCAGGTCATTTAGAACGTCATTACGTGCAGTCCAAAAAGATACGCCCGCAAAACACAAGAAAACGTACCAAAACAAATTCCTGACTCATACGTTAATGATTTGCAAGAATAACTTTAATAACAGTCACCATTTGCCTGATATGCCATTTAAAAAATTGCCAGTCTGTTTCAGGACACGCTGTAAGAGCTGAAAACTCTGAAGTAAGTTCTTCAAGCATTTCATAATTACACAATTAGAAACGGGGGAAGGAAAAATCGCATGACTTAGACTCGAGTCGGGAGCCTGCTCTGCCAATTGGGCTGTCTTGCAACTCCATGGAAGCCCATAAGGACATGTTACAACTGCATTGTGGCTCACTATCTACTATAGCTCAATAGGTTAGAGCTATTCGAAAAGGTTGTGGTCCCTTGTTCGAATACAGATTGCAGAATTTAGTCCTAATTTAGGGGTTGGGAGGACTCTCAACCTGCAAGTCTGGACCTGATCTGCTAATTGGGCAGTAACTTCATGGAAGTCCATTAGGGCATTTCGTATCGGCATTGCAGTTCACTCTCGGCAATTGTTCACTTGTTTAGAGCAGTGAAAGTCGTGGTCCCCTGGTTCGAGCCGGGTTGTGTAATTTTTCCTTCCCCTTTTCTTAATTGTTCGTAATTAAGCCAAGACGGTGCTTAATCGATTTCCACCAATCGCTGTATGGTATTATGTGCGTAATCGTGCGTAATTGAATCAAATTGAGGTTAAACGAGGATGGTATCCTGATGTTGTTTTCGTAAACTTTGCTTTTAAGAGCCTTTTTTCATTTTCCCGACTGCGTTCTTATAAGCATAGAGTCTGTATTACTTTCCGCCCACCACATCACCATCGTGTTGATTTTTATCATACGCTTTTCTTCTTCCAGGTTCGGCTTAAGTAATAGGTTTGATCAAGACTTCCCTTCTGCACTGTCAGCCAAGGTTACTTCTAATTTCTCATTTCCATTTCTCTACATCTCTTTATCTTATTATAAATATAAAAGTCAGTAACACGATATTTATTATAGGTTGCACCAGAAGAATACAAGGCAACTTTAACGAGGATCAATAGCGTACTAAGAAAGACATTACCTGTAAATGTGAAATGGCTATTTTGTGGCTGTATGTGTTGCTGTTGCACTTTAGGCTGTTCGTTGTGGCCCGTCGTTTGCTTAAGTAAACGGGTAAGATCATCCACTCGGTAGACTCTTTTGCTATTTGCTCGAAAGTTTTATTTTGCAGAAAATTAATTGGCACGAATAAATTTTAGACTCGGCACTCGATAGAGAAGGTTTTGGAGTGGGAAAATAGTCACTTATATCATAAGGTAGGAGACAAGCCATTCGTAAGTTACACTTAAGACTTTTCTTGATTTGACAATATTTTAACTAGAGTAATAATTGCAGACGTGATTAACAAGCTCTTTGATTTTATGATTGTTATAAAAATTGTTTACTTTTGGCTTAAAGCTGTCTAAAAAATTTGGTGCAGGGACCAATATCTAAATGGCAACGTGGGCTAGGAACGCACGCCTGGCATGCGAATTGAGAAGCACCATCTAGTGTCAAACACAGTAAACTGAAGCAGATTTCCTGCTGCGGCCAGTAGAATGTAATGAGTCTGAAAACTGGTATCTTAGTGCAATGGAGCAATGCGTGAACATCAAATTCTGGTATCTTAGTGCAAATACAGCAAAGCAGATTCGTAAAATATTGGTGCAAGTGTACGGAACAAAACCCATGAAGACTTTTCTTGGCTTAGAGCAATATGACTGTTCTCGAATCCACCATATCATCAGATTTGGTGCCTGTAGACTCCTTTTTGTATCCCTGCCTGAAGGGAGTCCAGGCAAAAGGATGGATTACTATGTTGCAGAAGTACCAGACTTCCAAGGATGAGCGACATCAACGCTTCGAGCGATTCCAAAAGAAGCCTTTGCTGAGAGTTTTCAGCAGCTTTACAAACGTCGGCAATAATGTATTGTGGGCAATGACGATTAATTTGTTTGTATGTTCTGCTTTCTTTGATTTCTGATACCAATAACCAAATTTTTTAGACACACCTTATATTACAAGCTATGCATGGATGATTCATAAGTCCCTCTCGGGTTTCATGACGGTAACCGTGACAGACATAGTGGAAATGCTCATATCAATGGATAGAGATCTAACAAAATCGTGGCACCCAGGGTGAACATGACTGCTTTTCTTCCGTGGCCTGTATTCGTACACCCTTTGCTATGTGATTTAGCCCAGCTGCAAGAGAGGACGACTCATGCAGCCACTGACATTGACATAAATTGTTGAGATGTGTGGATGGCAGAAACTTGAACTACATCCATGATAAATTGTTTTAGGTCATGAAGGCCAGTGATGGCCCAACAAAATACTGATAGTATTGTGTTAAGCAAAAATTAAGTTCCTCACCACGTTTTACATTTGGATCCATCCACGATAGATTGGATGGTGTCGCTAATAAAGCAGTCACTTAATATGTCATGATTGTGGATGGAGGATGGGGGAGGGGGGGGGCAGCAAAAGAAACGAAGTCTTATTTTCACCATGATTATTTATAAAACAAGATAAATCGGGGATTGATCTACAATACTCATTTCCAAAAAAGTTGGGACAGTGCAACATATAAGAAGAACTCCAACACATTTGTTTGGATTATTGTATTGCTGTTTATTTCAACGCATTACAATACATAAACGATAAATTAGGCATGGG
>JAHWFO010052448.1:677658-690848 GCA_023313115.1 Rhysida immarginata | reverse complement strand
GTTTATTGTTTTTCTTGCTGAGCATCTTGGTAAAGGAATTATTTCTGCAGCTAACTACTGCTGATGGATGGAGGCTATCCTTTTGCCACGTAACACATCGCCAGTGTTCTTCCTCAGATGGACAGATTCTAGTTCCAGACAACAGAATGTTTTTGAAAGCAGTCGCTCGATTCACTGATTATAGCAGAGCTTTTCTCTCTCTCGAAAAAAATAATTGATCACAAAACCTTTTTGATACGTTTAAAGAGTTAATAATATCTTATATAATATTTAGATTTATTCATTGACAATCTAGATCGATCAAGGTTGTTTCAGTAGGAGTTTTGGGTCTGAAGTGACGAGTAGATTTTAGGAGGAAGTTAAAATTTGCCATTGCCATACTTTTTTCTTTAGTTGCACGTACACTTAGGTACGATTTTCTCATTTTTTTTTTTTTCAAATGTTACTTAAGACGTGTCGTTTAATTTTATTTTTCTTTCTTTCTTTCCATTCTTGTATATAATTCTTTTCCCGTACATAAGTGTACAATTTTTTTTTTTTTTTTAATCTATAGTGAATGATTTTTGTAAGTTTTATTTTCTAAATTATTGTTTAATTTGGTGTTTATGTGTTGTCTGTCCTGAAGTGTTGCTGTGATGCTTAGGACATTGAACATAAAGCGAAGCTGGAAATTTTTTCAAAAATAATATTTAAAAAAAAAAAGAAAAATAATAATACAAAGCAAAAAAAAAAAAAAATATATAATGAAACCGAGTCTACTTTATAGATAAATGTTTTATCATCTTCAGAAATATTCTAAAGCAAATGGAATCTCGTGTGGTTTGCTGGATCCACACACTGTGCAGTGCCTATATTCAGCTATTCTGTATAGAAGTAATGTATGTAGAATTTGACGTATTTATGGATTGTTATCTTTATAAATATTGTAAAAAATTTTATATTTTCATTTTATAATTTCCCACATTAATGTTAAACAAATTTTTATGACAAATGTTTTTAATACACTTATTAAAATACAAGATTGTAATTCTCACACAGAAGTTCTTGAAATAAACCTGCCAGTAAGTTTTGCTGGATAATTGTGTTTTGTTTATCTGAGGTCGTCATGGTAAGCCTTGTTGCAATACCACTTTTTATTATTCAAGTGTCTACCTGTGACTAGAGATGAATGGGATGCTCTCTATTTTTATGCTCGAAGAAGTGCATAAAAGATATAGGGAAATAATGGAATGGTCAGCTACGAGGGTGGGCTGAAAAGTAATGCCTCCATGGCTGTAACTTTTTTATTTTTTTAACCGATTTTCAAAATTCTTTTTGTATCTGATACTCGCATTTCTCCTCTATGTAATGCACTATTCACTTTTCGACATAGTCCCTATCCCTTTCCACGCATTGTACCAACGCGTGACTAGTCGGGTGAACCCGTCGGAGAGGAATTCCGGGGTTGTCGTCGACACGAGGATGGAATGGCAGCTTTGGATCCTCTTCTGCAGCACGATAACGCCCATCCGCACACGATCGCCATACGTCAGAGGGAGTTGCAGCACCTACAGTTCAAAGATGAAAAACTGCAGTTCAAAAATGAATGACTTTGCACCTTGCGACTTTCACCACTTCCCAAAGAGGAAAGAGCACCTTAAGGGGCATGAGTTGCGTTCTGACGACGAGGTGAAACCTGCCGTTCGGTCTTGGTGTCGACAACAAACCCGGAATTCCCCTCCGGGATTCTACAAGTGTTCCTTTAATTGTTTTGAGCAGTGTACATTGACTTCCACTTTTCCTGAACTTAAATAATATATCGTCATTAATTAGCATTTAGGGGTATGCACAGTACATTCAAAAAGTTTCGAGACTACACCAAAAAAGACCTTGTCCTTTACACACCCCCATAAAAAGAAAACGCAAGGTGTGAGGTCGGAGCTCCGCGGTGGCCACTTTGCAAGTTCCAGGTTATTGTTTGCTCGACCAATCCACCGCTGTGATTTCTTTTTATGAGGGTGTGTAAACAACAAGGTCTTCACCCTACCCGTTCCCCGTGACCTAGACGAGCTGAAAGAACGCATTACGGTAGCGATACGTGGGATTGATGGAGACATGTTAATGCGGGTTTGGAACGAATTCGACTACATAAATGCATTTACACAGTGTCCCATTCAAAATAGTCCCCTTGCGGAGCCAAAGGAGTATAGCATTCCTGCCATTTCGGGAATGTGTCCCAAACCTTTTTGTTGAAACGAGTCAAGCACCACCTGCAGTTCGCACTGGATCTGGTCAATCGTATCAAACTGGCAGACTTTCAACTGGATCATCTTTTTTGGAACAAGGGCAAAGTCTGCAAGAGCCGCATCAGGTGAGTAGGATGGGTGTGGAAGCAAATACATGATGTTTCTCGCAAGAAACTTGTGAGGAGAGCTTGGTGAGAGGGTGCATCGTCATGGTGGAACACCCAATTTTTTTGTTGTTTTTTTTACCCCACAGATCTGGTTGCTTCCACCGAACATCCTCCCTCAGATTGCTAGTTCTCAAATATAATGTCTATGATAATCGCAGACGACCTCACACAGTCACAATAGCAGTATTTTCTCAGTCCACAATGCACATGAACAAAAATCCTTTGAAATGCTGATTTATTGATTTTGGGTGCCTGTATGCTTGACGTGCTGCTACAACATTTTCATTGTTCTTGTAATACAGCTTTACCAGTAAAGCAGAGTCACGGTCATTGAATACTTTTTTTAATCATGATGCGAGAACATGTTAAGCAAATTGTGTCACTAAACGCTGTTAATCATATAAATTTTTCAGGGTGCATTTATGGATTTTGACACAGTTCCCACATTTGAAGAGAAGGGAGAGTTTTGATCAAGGTCGTTCAACTCGGTGGAGGCTACCATTTATTAGTCACAATGGTTATCTGGACAAGAGAACATCGTACGTTCGCAGTCGAGGAGTATTTGAAATCAGGCCAGTCTCTGATTGTTAAGCAACGGCGTTTCCATTAGCGCAATATTGGTCGCAAAGGTCGGTCCCAAAACGTGACCATTGTGAGATATAGAGGGGTATTGACTTCATATCAGCGTAAGGAGAATTGATATTTGACAAAAAGTCTAAAATCAAAGGTGTTGATGTTATTTTGTCCAATCCCTGTGTGTTATAAATTAAAAAACAGCAGAGTTATACTCAATAAAATTGGTAGAGACTTTACAACACAACAAAGGCGTCTTCAAACTCCATCTACATATCTCTTCAATTGTACCTCCCGGTGTTCTTATACCACTAATTGAAGAAGATGAACTCAGGCTTCAGACGTTCAAAGAACACAAGTTCATGAAGCTATGCCAGAAGCTAGAAGACTTTCGACATCCGTTACTTCCCACACAATCCTCCAATATTCAATGTGACTTTAAGTTCCACGACAACGTTGTCGACGATCTATCCCTTCTAAGCACATCATCCACAGACGACCGACCCAACCTGATCTCCACCCTATCATCACGGACACCGAACGAGCCATAACTTTCCTACCCCAATAAGATCGCCCTCCAGTCCGTGCCGTTGCGGGACACCTCATCCGCAGAGCATACAACGATGCGACGTCTGCCAAGATATTCTGCGAACAACGCAGTGATACTGCCGCGGCCTCCACCATAAAGAAGAAATTAGCCGAAGCTGATGCCCTTATCGTCAAGGCCAACAAAGGAAATGCTTCCGTTATCCTCTAAAAACCTTTGTTGTGTTGTAAAGTCTCTACTAATTTTATTGATAGAAACAGCACTATGGACCCCTTACTCAACGAGAGTTATACTCATTTCAAAAACAGACATTCATCTACATTCAAAAATAATACATTTAAGGCAATGATGTTTATTTCAGAAAAAACTTTTACAATAAAATTAAGAAGGAGTGGAGGAAAAAAAACCCAACAAAACTGACAGAAGCTATGACAATCTTATCCCAGCAAGTATTTACGACCAAACATTTGTGCTTTTTTTTCAAATGTAGCAGATTTGATTGGTGTATTCAGCTCATAAAAGGGATTCAACATGTGCTGCAAAAATCATACAAAAAGAATAAATTAGTAGCAAGAATAACAAAAAAACTACTAGAGTCTTTCTCACTCTAACTTGACACTGTTGAATTAATTACGATATGTACACTGAGTTAGCAAAACTCAAGAGATATTTACTTAATATCTGGTCAAGCCACCTCTGGCCCTGTGGAGTGCAGCAATACAGCATGGTAGTGAGTCTGCAAGTCCCTGGTACACTTCTGGAGGCAGTTGACACCAGATAGTCTGCAGAGCCGAAGATAGTAGCTGCCCGTTCGTGGGCGGATGATCCAGTGCCCGGAGCCTGACTTCAACAGCATCCCAGATATGCTCGATGGGATTCATGTCAGGGCTCCGGGCTGGCCAGCTCAGTCGTTGGACCTCTCCTGCATGCTCCTCGAACCATTCGCAGACGACATCGGAGCGATGTGGTGGAGCATTGTCATCTTGAAAGACTGCTACGTCGTCAGGGTGTTGAAATGTCAAAAACGGGTGCAGATGGTCTCCGATGAGTTGACGATACCGTGGACCATTCAACGTTTGGTCCAGGATAACCAGTGGGCCCATTCCAAACCAGGAAAATGCACCCCAGACCATCACTGACGCCCCACCATTTGTTGGCATGCGGGATCCATCGTTTCGTGAGGTCTGCGCCACACACTGTGCCTCCCATCAGCGTGGTACAGTTGATATCGTGACTCATCTGACCATATGACGTTACGCCACTGTTGCAGAGTCCAGCCAAGATAGTTGGTGGCAAATGCACCCCGGAGTGTCCGATGACGCTGGGTAAGCATTGGCACCAGTGTAGGGCGACGGCTGCCAAACCCGAGGGCATGCAGATTCCGACGGATTGTCCACCGAGAGACGTTTCTAGTGCGGCCAGTATTGAACTGGTCTGTGATTTGCTGCGCTGTTGCGCTCCTATCTCTCTGAATCATTCGTCCCAAGTGTCGCCGGTCACGATCATTCAGGGCAGCTTGATGCCCGGTAAAGTGCCTGATGTGGACTGTGATGCCTTCATCCAGCCATTCCCAATACACCCTGGAGACAGTTGAGCGGGGAAAGCCAAATTCCTGCACCACTGCCGAAATGGAACTTCCCACGCGTCGGGCACCTACTATCATACCCCGTTCAAAAGACGTCAACTCGCGACGATGTGCTATTTCTGATTAATCACTTATCCAAGCTCTTCCCACAACGTCTAATGGTCCATTCCCAGAATCTGTTACCGCTGTGAATTCGTGAGTCATGCCCATCAATCAATGTGCTTGCTATCCCATGAGTTTTGCTAACTCAGTGTACATTCCAGGAATTAATGCAGTTCGGTCAGCCTCCTTTGTGTGTAACACAAACCATAATACCAAGTTAGAGTGAGAAAGAGTTTAAAGATAACGTATTTAAAAGTTTGCTCACCTTGACAAACATTTCGTAAATTTCTGTAAAAAAAGCTTTGATTCCATCTTCGTTTTTTACATCATGTAAAATAACAAATCTCATACGTAAAGTCTGTTAAGGTTATTAAATAAATCGTCACTTTTTAAGAATTTCAAAATAATGTAATTGTTTAGTATTTATTGTAAACTAAACAAACATAAAAGTAGGAACTGTATAAGATATAAGAGATGGCAAACTGGTGTAGAGCTGAACAGGAAGAAGATTTAATTAAAATCATTTGGAAAATACAGCAAACGAGTAAAGCTTGGTGCACAAAAACAGACTTTTCTCCGTTTTGAAACTTTGTCCGTTTTTCTGGATCGCAGAACTTTTTTGGAAGTTCCATTTTTTTTCTGAACCGTTTTACATTATCCGTTTTTTTACAAGTCGACGACGCGAACTCTTATGTGATTGGTGGAATCGAGCATGACGTATACGGGGCTGACCGTGAGACTTGAGTTAAATCAACAAGGCTCCTCGACGAGGTCAACTCAGCATGGAATCTGCGCGCAAACTCGTCGTTATTCTATTAATCAGAAGGAGACGACATATACTATTAGCTGCATTATCACACCATAACCATCACATGAATTCTCGTTACAATCGTAGATGGGGCCCACAATGCATAGCGCTCTCAGAGCTCACCTGATTGGTGCGTTTTTTGGAAAAACGGAGAAAATTCCAACTCTGTTGGAAATCCAAAAGTCAGAAGAAAGTCGGTGAAAAGTCGGACAAAGTTCCAAAACGCAAAAAAGACGGCAAATGTAAAACGGCGTTGATTTCTGAAAAACGTGAAAAGTCTGAGAAAGTTCCAAAACACCCAAAAAACGGAGAAAAGTCGGTTTTTGTGCAACAGGCTTTAGTTAAAGGTAAGAGAAATTGTTTATTTTTGCTTTATTATATGAAAAAATGAGCAGACCTGGATGACCCAAACTATTAGCGTACAGGTCCTCTGACTTTAGTGGTCATGGGGTCGAATCCCGCAGTGGCATGGATGTTTTTGTTTGTTCTTTCTATACCCATACTAACGGCCTCCAATTTGCTTTATGTATAGAAAATTTTTTTGGAGGAATCCTCATTCTGCAGCAGATAGATAATGGCTGTAAATGATGATGATGATGATAGTGAACAAACAAAGAACAATCTGTTCAAATGAGGTGAACAGATACCTTCCTCTTATAAATCTTGTCCTCCTTGCCCTATTTTTTTTTGTTTCTTGAAAGAAAAATTTAATATTTAGTCAAAATTGCTCGTAATGGTACAGTATTTTTTTTTTTTTTTTTTTGTAATTTATGTTCTAAAATATTTTCAAAAAAAAAAAAAATATCGGTCGAAGACGTTAATAAAGTTCATTATACCCTATTATCATATGCTTGTCAGTTTCCTACGACCGTGTAAAATAAGATTACATGAGAAAATAAATAAAAGGGTCTTTGAATAGCAAAATGGTAGAAGTTTTTAATAACCTACGCGTTTCGAATACACTTCGTCTTCAGGGCAGGAAGCGACTACAACCAAGATATATACAGGGTGTAAATGGACGACGTTACAAAAATTTAAGGATATGTAGAGGATGAAACTCTGAGCAAAAAAGTCTAGTCGCATTTTTCGATCTGTGTCTCCGTTAAAAAGTTATAGCGCTTTAAAGTTCGGTATCGGTATTGGCCAGGGTGATTCTAAAAGGTTGTGCCTAAATGAAAAGGCAGGTAGAGGGTGAAATTCTGAGCAAAAAAGTCTAGTCGCATTTTTCGATCTGAGGCTCCGTTAAAAAGTTAGTTAAAAATTGCTCAGCGTCTGTACCAAGATAGATTTCCAGAAGTGACGTCACGAAAACTTTAAGTGCTATAACTTTTTAACGGTGCCTCAGATCGAAAAATGCGACTAGACTTTTTTGCTCAGAATTTCACCCTCTACCTGCCTTTTCATTTGGGCACGACCTTTTAGAATCACCCTGGCCGATACTGATACCGATATTCCTTACCGATACCGAACTTTAAAGCGCTATAACTTTTTAACGGAGCCACAGATCGAAAAACGCGACTAGACTTTTTTGCTCAGAGTTTCATCCTCTACACATCCTTAAATTTTCATAACGTCGTCCATTTACACCCTGTATATGGTATTACCCCACCAATTAGAAGATATTACTGTTAATTGGTGGGTTAACAAAGAGTATGCCTGATTCGTCAAGGTAATTACTGAAAATTCCAAAACAATACACAATGTTACAATTGTTTGGAATGCTCTTACAATCGGACTGCTCTTATAAGCAGACTACTCTTGCTCTTGTAAGCAGCTTGATCTTGCTCTAACAAGCGGACCTTGTTAGTGGTCTCCATTAGTATACTTCTTTTGTTGATGATCCTGTTCACTGTGTCTAGAATAGGATTTCTTACAAAGTTGGTTTGATTATTGAGGATTTTTCCATCTCCAGCCTTCATGTATTTCCTAATCTCTAAAGCTTCATAAGTCAAGATACTTCTGTGGTCATGATCATTCTTTATTACTGTCATTATATCGTTAATGGTCCCAAAGGAGTGTTTGTTTTCTAATCAGCTGTTCCGCCAAAGCAGAATTTCCATCTCCATTTATCCAAGCCCTGCGATGTTCCGCAAATCTTTCTTTGAACAACCTTTTCGTAGACCCGATATAAGGATTGACACACAGGACATGTGAGTTTATATACCCCACACGAAGAAAAGACATTTGCCATATTATTAGTTTTCTTAATCGGGTTGAGAGCATATTTACATTTGTTCATGGTTTTAAACGCTATTTTCAGGCCTCTGCTTCGGAAAATATGGCTAATCCTGGAGATTGCTGGGCCTGTGTAAGTGAATGCCGTGTATTGTTGGTTAGGGAGTGGATCGGGCTGGTGGGTTCGTTTGCATTTGGTCCGGTTAAGTATTGACTTGGTTTTTTCCATCAATGTAAACGATCCATCGTCACTACTGAAGCTCAACTTTATTTTCTTTCAACTAACGAAATGGGCTTTTGCATAAGCGCAATTTTCGAACTAATTCGGTAACGATCGCTTTTGCTCATCGCTAAGCGCCCTACTCCCAACAAAAAAACTCGTCCGTCGCTTATGCTAGTTTCTTATCAAAAAAAAACAAAAACTTAACAATACTCCAAAAGTTTTAGAAAACTTACAGTTTTACCGAGAATTTCTCCCCGCTACAACAAAGCCCAGCCTCTCTGGCTGGGACATTGTTGTAGAGGAGGGAAATCTCAATCTCTAACCAACAATTACACTGACCAAAAAAGACAATTTACGTTAAAACAAAAACAAATAACAACACGCACTCATTTTAAAAACGACCACCACACCATTAGGAAAACCAATCATGCTTTCTAAACACTTGTAAACCAAATAACGAAATACACACCTATACACACGCAATCCATACACACACACACACAAGAGCACCTCTCCCCACCGAACGAAACTCACACTGGCTCACAGTCACAACCTCATCTGGAAAGTATTGACTTGGTTACCTTAAAAACTTCTACCATTTTGCTATTCAAAGTAGTGATGTGCGATACCAATAAAGCATCGATACTTCCGGTATCGAGTACTTTAATAAAATACTCGATACCAATATCGAGTACTCACTGAGAAAGTATCGATAGTATCGAGTAAAAATGAGTATTTATTTATATGGTAAAATGCATTTTTGAGAGGACGCCAAACCGATATTGGAGCACGTGGAGGCTAACATCACTCATTACTATTAGAGCTAATTACTATTACTAGGAGACTATCATCACATGTCCGAGTCATTAGCTTTTTTTTTTTTTTTATTTCCTGTGCGCCCATAGAGCGAGGCGTGAGCTTGACAGCTCGACCTCGTTAGGAGAAATAAAAACAAACGCTTCGAAAGATGCTTACCCAATCAGTAGGCAGCCACTGGAATAAAAGCGTTAATATATTCAACAGATTCTGAATTAACGCTGAAAATTGAACATCTTTATTAGATGACTCATAGTTTTTTTCGGTATTGAGTATCGACGTGCAAAATATCGATCTATCAATACTTGAGCCATATTACAACATACGATACTTGAGTACTCGATATCGGCAAGTATCGATATTTTCTGGTATTGGTATCGGTATCGGCACAACACTAATTCAAAGACCCTTTTATTTATTTTCTCATTCACCAACAAAATTGACCGAGATGTAACTATAAGATTACAGGAAACTAGACAGGACCAAAAATTTCCTTCATTATATCTGGGGATCAGTTTTAAATTTTTTTAAATGCATTGTTTAGAGATTTTTGCATCAAGTTTTAGAACATGTGTACCTAACTTCCCAACAGGAAATTTTTAAAATTTTTTTTTGGTTTTATAATTAAATGAACTGATTAACAAATCATTAATAATATCTGCCAATTTAAATAGCCAATCTCAATAATTTAACCAACTCTAGAAATTGATTCATGGTTTCATTAAATAAAATAGTTGGGCTCACTACCACCCCTTGGTATCTGTCCAATAACCATGCCAATAAAACCTACAAAACGAATTTAAGCAAACGGAGGAGGGAAATTGAATTTTATATGGACTTATAATGATTTTAGCAATAAATGTTAAAGCACATAAGATTAAAATTTATTTTTGTTGTAAAAAGGATATGTCCTGCTGTTACGAATGCCGAAACAAACCATTCATTGAATTTATCGACCGTTTTCAAATACATCGAATTGCTATTCCACATTTGCTCATCTACCAAATCCAATGCAGCGTGAGCTATGAATTGGCTCAGGTGACGATGATCATCTTTCTAAAATACATAAAATATATGAAAAATAATGAAATTAGAAAACTTGCGGAAAGAATCATGAATAGTAAACACAAGCCTAATGGAATGACAACTGCTATTATACATTGTTATTAACTTCTTAACTGTTCTTATTAACAACTTCAATCAATGCCCTTCAAAATATTGTTAGTGCTATTCAGGATTGGTTTCCTCGCAATCTTGTTTTTTGTAGATGCTTTCCTACTGAATGTAGTCATGACTTTTTATATGGTACTAGCTCTTGATACTCCAAGGCGACTATTTGCCCCTTTTTGGAAGTCAATCAGATCTGATAAGATGGCCTTACATCAGGATACCAATACGCATATTCAGGTATAAATGTGTGTTTTTATATTCCATAGAAGTGTTACACGGAAAAAGTTTCATCTTTATGAATTTTATACGAGAGAGGATCGAAAAGTAACAAACAATATTTTTATGAATACTATTTTGGTCCGGATGTTCAAAGTTGGCAAATTGATAGCTTGAATCTTTCGCTACAGACAGCAATGGCTTGATCAGGTGTTGCCCTAGCAGAAGAACTGCTAACTACCGAGTAAAGATGGTGCGTTTTCTAGCATCGTCAACTTGTGAAGAACGAGGTGTAGTCCATTTTTTGTGGGCCAAACGAAAAACTGTGAATGAAATCAACAGGGAAATGTTGGGAGGCATATGATGCTGTTTATCTGGACTACAAACGTCAGACTTCATCACGACAATGCTTGTCCCTATGTTGTGGCTTCTGTTTGTGAAAAAATTAAGGAGTTTGGCTCAAACATCCACCTTACAGTCCAGACCTCGCACCATCTGACTATCACCTCTTCAGACCAATGAAGAAATTCCTAGGAGGCCAATACTTTGGTTCGGATGACGAGGTAAAATCAGCTGTGCACAGGTGGCTATACAACCAGAAAACGAATGAAGTGTATTGAATCTGGTGCCACGATGGGAAAAATGTGTCGACAGACTTGGTGCATATGTTGAAAAATAGGTAAAATCTGCGGCTTTCTTGAGCATTGTTTCATTTTTGCTTATTATTAAAAATATGGCCACAAAAAATTGTTGTGTGTCACTTTTTGATCCTCCCTCCCTTGTGGCAAGGCATCTATCCCGCATCTATCTTGAAAAATACTTGACAAATCATTCTGAAACTTCAAGTATGTAAAGAGCATATTACACCTCGTATATTTTATCGAAGGTTTCATCCCGAAGGCAAATAGGAGACCAAAAACAAATTGAACAAAAAAAAAAAATAACGTCGCCCTGTAAAAAATAATGCTTGAAATGCATTGTCGCTATAATGTATGAGTTTATAGGAGTAGGACTATTAAGTTACCTAGTCCGCAGGCCGAGACTATCTTTCCTAAGGCGTAAATTCTTTAAAGAATAAATCATTAGATGATCAGTGAGGGTTTTAATTGTATGGGAACCTCAGCTGTTCAAATTAATGATGAAAAATAGGAAAGAAAATTCCGCAACCTGGATTCAAACCAGGAACCTTTGGCTCAGACCACCAACGCGCTAACCAATTGCACCACTAGGCAACTGCTCCAACTTAGCCCTAAGGTCGTGTAAATAGAAGTTCGCTTTCATGGCCGCAGTGGCGCAATTGTTGGTGCATTGGCTATCTGAGCCAAAGGTTCCTGGTTCGAATCCAGGCTGCGGAATTTTCTTTCCTATTTTTCATCATTAATTTGAATAGCTGAGGTTGGCGTACAATTAAAACCCTCACTGACCATCTAATGATTTATTATTTTTTTTGTTCAATTTGTTTTTGGTCCCCTATTTGCCTTTGGGACAAAACCTTCGATAAAATATACGAGGTGTAATATGCTCTTTACACACCTGAAGTTTCAGAATAATTTGTCAAGTATTTTTCTAGATATTTGGCAAAACATCTAAAATCAAAAGTGTGTTCATATTATTTTTTCCAAACTCTTGAATTAGCTGTTTGCTTTGGTAGATAATCCATACAAAACAATCTGCATGCTTTCAGTCAATTTTTGGCTGCTGAAGAGCATCACCAATGGAAATTTTTATGAAAATGAAAGCTATAGTTAGTGACTGTAGTTATTCTCATATGGCAGTGGTTGAATGGTGCAAGAAATTTTGACAAGAAAGGGAATTCACGAAAGATTTCATCTGTCCAGGACATGCTCGTGTTGTAGCATCAGATGAAGATGCAAGACAGTTGGAAATTGCTTTACCACCAATAGACGCATTAACGTTTGGGAACTTTTTGAGGTATATGTGTATTTTAGTATACTAAGGCCCATACAAATTCAGGATTCGTTAATACTTACGGAAAATAAAGATATAAAACTTAACGAAATGTCAATGCATTAGCAGCATATATTTTCAGTAAAATTTCTTTTGCAAATTCCGAGCTATCCGTTGCTAAAAAGTTGGTTATCCAGTCCGCTACACTGAAAGCTGACATCTTAAGCCCAAGTTGTATAGATAACGGGCTTAAGACGTCAGCTTACTGCGTAGCGGACCGGATAACCAAGTTTTTAGCAATGAATACCTTGGAATTTGCATGAGAAATTATACTGAAAGTACAGGGCAAGTCAAAACAATGGACCCGATTTCAGACGTTGACTCTGTGAAATCTAATGAACATATGGTATTGCGAGACATGTGCTACAAAAGGTAAACATTCAAAGTTTACTTCAAACACATCACATCACAGGTGTTCTATGTGAGCCTCTTGCATAACCCGACATACGAGGTCTGTTCAAAAAATACGTAGACTGACGTCATAAAACAAAATATACTTTATTCAGAAGTTACACATCTGGGTCCCCTTCAAAGTACTCTCCTCCCCGATGCACACACTTATCCCAATGGTGTTTCCACTTTTGGAAACAGTCCTGGAACGCTTCTTTTGTGATG
>JAHWFO010052448.1:657068-667678 GCA_023313115.1 Rhysida immarginata | reverse complement strand
TCGACCTTGATGATAGTTTTCGATGACCATAGTTAATTATAAATTTAAACAAGACAGCATGTGAGAAATTAAAGTGAGATCAAATAAGGTAAGAAGGATATGGCTGATGGTATTCAAAATCTAATGAGTCAATTTTGATTCGCTGGTCAAAATATCACGAGTCAATTTTTAGGAAAAATGCCCCTTTGACACATAAATTGCGAGTTAGCGCAAATCTATACAGTACATTATATGTATTTTAATCTTTCGAAATAATTATAACAGATGAATACAGGGTGTTTCATAATTGGTGTCCCATCTTTAGGTCCAAATAGCAACTCAAGGGAAACAGATTGGGGGAAAATGAATATTGATTATTTGGTTTTAATGTCCCCTAATTCCGAATAAAAACATTTCGCGTCCCTGGGGGTGAAGGGGTAAATTTTGAAAATTTTAATTTTGTAGGGGTAGGCGTCAGACCCCATGTGTTATTTAGAAAGTTGTAGAGCATCATGTAAAATGTGGGTTTAACAAAAAAACCTGGTGAAAAAAATCTCATCCCCTCCCCTTTATCGAGTGGGTAAAGTGAAAGGTATGGCTACCTAATGTAGACAAAAACAGAAAAACTCATTAGAAACTTATTAGAACTTTATTACTTATTAGAAAACAGTACATTTGAAAATGAATGAGAATGAGTGTAATGGGGTAACGACTCATTCATTCTCATTAATTTTCCAAATGTAGGCCTACTGTTTTCTAATAAGTATGGTTTTTGTCCGCATCGGCTAGCCATACCTTTCACTTTACCCACTCGATAAAGGGGGCAGGGCATGAGATTTTTGGAAAAACTTTACCATCTTCCCTTCACCGGAAGCCAGAAACATCTAAGCGATTACCTTGCCATATGCTGGCGCCGCCTATTGTTGGTTTTCCTGCCGTCTGCTTTTACAACTGAATTGAACAAACGCGAGCAAGTCTGAAAGCAGTTCCAGTGATGAACGACCTGCCGTGTGTTGAGAGAGGTAACCTAAGGAAAAAACTTAACTATCTGGCCAAATTGAACTATCTGACCACGGCGTAATACTAGCCGCCACTTCTACAATACCAGTACGTGGACTCTAACGCTTCGCCCACGGCGACCCCGAATTATAAACATACCCCCAACATATTTGGTTACGGGGGCAGTTGGTTTCCCCTTCTACAATACTAGTACGCGGATGCCATCGCTTCGCTCACGGCGACGTCGATTTACATACGTACCCAACCTATTTGTTTACAGGGGGCAGTTGGTTTTCCCTCGGCCGGTTACAGGAGGCTAATGATCCGTATATTTTAGTGGTCACAGAAATGGCTGCCAGAAAGTTACGGGACCTCATTTTATGGTTAAACCTAAGTTAACCTCAGTTAACCTAACCCAACACCAGAACGCTCAAAAAATGCTGGCTTACCTTTAAGGCATGGTTCCTTTCGACAATGGCCAATTATCCAGAAAGCAGAAAAAAAGAAAATCTGAACTCCACAAATAGTTCGAAACGACCGCGACATGCCAATTGCGTGGTTGCTATGGCAACAGCTAGCGCACGACAGGAAGAGACAGCCAAAACACGCCCTCCAGTGTCGGAATCCACATGCAGGGGCGTGCCAACAGTACTCGGGCCAAATATTTTTATTGGCCAAGAAATGGCTCCCAGAAAGTTCTGGGAGCTCATTTTATGGACCATCTTAAGTTAACCCAACCTCAGTTAGCCTAACCAGCATAAGAATGCACCCACACTTTCAGAATGAACCCCCCCCCCCAAAAAAAAAATCAATCCCCTAACAAAACAAGTCGCCCACTTTTAGAATCCTCTCTACAGACGGCGCCACCGTACATCATACAGATAATCGCTCAGACGTGTCTGGCTTCCGGTGAAGGGAAAGCCGTAAAATCATGCCCTGACCCCTAATCATGCATTTAAAAGTCACTTTGATACATAAACGAATAACTCATAGGCAAACATAAATGACAGCACAGTATTGTAATTAATGGTGGCAAAATTAATTATACATAATTGTCGGCAAAGCTGTGGATGAACATGGTGAGTTTTGAAAAACTTTACTGGTGAAAATTTATTTCACTTTCAGTGTTGCAAATTTATTTAACATGGTGCCTATATTGTTTAATTATTATAATCAATCAGCAGTGACAAGATGGGAAAACTTAATGGAGTACATAAATGAAACATGATTGCAGTGACTTTATTCACCGTGTCGAAAAGTAAACATTGCTATCACGTGACTGGACCTTCCCCCATTTCAGGAAAGCACTGGTCTATGTCATGTAACAAGAGCATGGGGAAAGAGTAGATTTCCTAGCTGGTGCCTGCTGTTGTTGGTTGTTTTTTTTTTCACCACGACGACTACAACGGCTAGCAGCTGTTTTAAAAATCTGGAGAAGAATTGCCCGATCCGATGGATAAAGATGTAGAAGTGCTCCTGTTTAAAGATGATGTAAAAGAATGGTCTGCTATTATATTGGTTGTTTTGTTGCAGAGCCATTCATGAAGTGAAATTTTTCCATCGCTGGAAGGGGTGCAGTGCATAAAATTCCTATTAAAAGTGCATGGGTGATATAAGTACTAGAAGTGGCCCAGGTCTAATAGAACATGTGCTACCACCTATACCTAGCGTTTGCTCTTATTGCCAATTAAATATTATTAATAGCTTTGTAAATATGAAAGAAAAGGTAGTGATGATTTTTTTTCTAATTTCCTTGCAGACAACAAAAAATCGAGTATCGGGCAGAGATCATTACGTACATGGAAAGGATAAAGGAAGACTCAATGCAAACAAAAACATCGGCCCTCTATATCAACAAGAAACTGCTTCGGATAAAGAAGACAATTATTGTTTAGATCAGTTGAATTCCAATAGCAGCAAGCCAAATCTTCCACCTCGAATGATGGCTTTTCCTAGGACTAAATTCACTGCAAGTACAAGAACGGCTTCAGAAAACGGTGTACGGAAAAAGAATTCCAAGTTTGAAGAGGATATGAATCAAAATATGGTAGAAACCAATGTTGAGGCAATGAGTTTATTTTTAAATGATATTATAATTAATAATGTAAAGGAAAGAAAGAAGTCAGTATGTACTTACAAATGTTTTTCATTTTTCTTAGAGCAAAGGTGAAGGTGACAGACGTGGCGATAATGTGATATCAAACAAGAAAAGACCATCTCAGACAAATGAAGAAATTAATTTGTCAGCTTCTAAGAACAAGCAACCAAATGCAACCTCAGATCGAAGAGTAAAAGAGAATACAGGAAAAATGGTGAGACTGAGAACTCTTCAATATATTAAAGCATTTAAATTTGATTAATTTAGCGAAAAATATATTTTTGAATATAATAAGGCATTGCCTAGTTCAATGAAATATTCTTAGGAAAATCCTATGCCTAGGGAGCGTTCAAAAAGTAATGCACCGCAACTTTGTAACTCACGCACCGCAACCGTTCTACTGACTATTATTCAAAGAGATCTCCTAACATTTCTTTGGCTTTATGCCAGCGTTCTGGAAGATCGTGTACCCCACCCCCCTCGGTACCATTCTTGGCTTTGCTCACACGACCACTTTTTCATATCGCATACAACATCATCATCTAACTCGATTTGGATTCCATGGAGCGAATTTTTTAAAGGACCATATATGTGGAAGTCCCTTGGACAATTTTTTTTTACCAGAAATGAGAAATTCAATCACAAATGTCTGCCATTTTTAACACTTGCTATTGCGCTGCCTCCTGGTGGTGGAGCTTGCAAGTTCGCACAACAGAGACAAGCGATTCAAACTAGGAGTTCTCAAAATTTCAGCTGTGTAGCATTGTTCGTGTTGTAGGCTTAAATTGTAGTGGATTACTTTTTGAACATCCCTTGTATAAATGAAATCTTAAACAAATAAGTTTTATTTCTAAATATGAAAAAGAAAAAAAAATAGATATAATGCACTACAGAAAACAAAATATTCACAGTGCATTTAAAAAGTTCCAGGATCGCATCAAAACAAATTCTAAAATACAAGGAAAATGATTTTTATTGAATATTAACTTTCTGCATATTCCTTCCCTCTCCATATACAGCTGCATAAAAGTTTGTATAGGCTCTCAAAGGCCCCTTAAATTTTACTGATGAAATCCAATACAGAATAACATCACATTCCTCATGATTGACTCCACATCTTCAAACCACTTTCCTTTTAACGCAGATTTAAGTTTAACGCAGGTCAAGTAAGTATTTGATGCCTGGTCACTTTTTCTTTCACCAAAAACTGATGGACAATAAATGGTGAATGTACTGGCGCATTCTCGTGCAGCAGAAACGACTCACCCGACTTTTGCTACATTTTTATACACTAATATTGGTCTCTTTGGCCATTACATTTTACACATATTGGTATCCCTTTGGCAGTTATTGGTAGCAAAGAGCATACAACATCAAGAGGGTAACGCTTGTGGCGGGGTGCCCCTTTCTCAGATTGTTTTCTAGTGACTATACCCTTTCTTGAAAATGTGAATACCATTTGAACGTCTGTGACTCTGACAGTCATTTCTGTATGTGGTTTGCATCATTTGGTATATTTCTGTAGTCATTTTACTGCATTTAAAACAAAACTTGAAGTCTGTTTTTTTTTACACCATAAACAAGATAGTCATGCATCCACTGAAGTCGTATGTTTCTGTCCTCTCCCGATAGGAGAGGAACCCGATGAGGGTGAATACTGTTATAAATCAGCTGACAAGGATCGACGGGTTGTGTATTCCAAAATGTCCTCCACAGATTAATGAAAGAAAAACCTCTTACACAAAGAATACCCAAGACATACGTATTTTGAAGGATATGTCTTCGTTCTCAATGGTGAGAGTCTCAATCCTTCACGTACAGGGAATATCCCATTGTCATATCTACCGAGCATCAGTGTTATGTTTACGGGCTACCTTTAATTATAATCACCGATACTACCTGTGTGCTATTTGAAATGCTGCAGAAAAATTGCAGACTATCAATAAGACTACGTTCTAAATAAATCTAGAGCTTCTCTAGAGATAGCGCCACCGAAAAAAACCGGTTTCCGAAGTTTTTGAATGCACTGTGGTTTAAGAGTTGGGAATTAGCTTTAAATAGCTGCGCATACATTTCTTATCTAAATATCCTCTCTTTTTGTTTCAGGCAAATACAAACGAAATTTTTGGACGCTTAGTTCAGATCCGAGAAAATATCAAACAAGTGAATGTTACAATTGAAGCTCTGCAGAGTACAGGAGATCCTGTAAATATTTTTTAAGTAATTTAACTTATTAATTAAATGGATAAAATTATTCCATTCTGTATTAATAGTTTTTTTATTTTAGAGCAATGTTATGTTTTTAATTTCCTCTTAATTAAAACTGTACTGTCTTTAATTAGTGAATATTGTTTGATACTGTAGCGTCCCCCACCCCCACAATCGATATGGTTCCGTCAAACTCGAACACGAGGTATGGCATTGGGTAAGGGGTGCTAGGAGTTCGAGACCAATTACTACGAAATGCTCCTTGACAACGTGATATTCATTGCACTATAACTCTTTATTTCCATTTAGACTTAAAAATCTATCAACATTATACATATTAACTTTTGACACGCGTATCATATTAAGTAGAGGGGCCCCTTAAAATATCAAAATACAACAAGAGAACATTGACATTATTCAGAGTGGCAGATCCGACTTACAAACTAAAGCTTTACCGGCACTCGGGTTCAGAAATAGATCAAAGTCTACATACATGGAGGTCCCAGCGCCATTGCTGAGGGAGTATAAAACTCCTAGCCACATTTGTCAGGAAACTCCGCACGCTCCCGCATAAGTATTCCTTCTTCATTAACGCACGTCGGCGTAGCGCACCTCCTTTGCTAGGGCAATTAGGGGAGAGGTGCAGAGACCCCTCTTGGCCAGCGTGGGAGAACCCGACTTAGAGGCCACTGGCAAGTTGAAAGTTTTGTCACCGTTTTCAGTGATTTATTTTTTTTTAACATAAAATCTACTGATGCAACGAACTTGGGCAATACTCCCCTCTGACTGAGTTACCTGCGTACAGCGTGACCGACACATATTTTTGGACTAAGTGCTTAATACCCTTAATAACTATAAACAGAGTAAACAGCATGCTTAAAAAGTCGCGGAAATAGCTGACAGTTCTGGGTTCTTTTGAGAGCTACGCTATAAACAGCGTGTGGGTGCAGTGACGACACTTAGAATGTTCGTGGCGATTGCTCTCGGAGGGAGGACCGTAGGCACGCTAGAACTAGACGTTTCCGAGTGTTCGTTTAATTCTCCGCACGTTGTTATAATAATAGTCAAAATACTCACCAGTAATCTTCAAAACATCAGCATTATCGACTTCAATGACGAATGAACTGCTATTTCCATCATCGTTATCATATTTGTCGACATCATGGCGGCGTCATTGCTTCGACTTCCATTTAAACAACTTAGGTCCAGTACTCATACGACAATTCATCATATATTCAAGTTCGGTTTCCAGCGCAGAATAATAAACAACATATTACAAATAAAATGTTTATAAGCTAAATAATAGATGTTCCCTCTCCATATCTTCAGTTTCGAACGATATAGTCAAGGGAAATCGACCTGAGCAGAAAAACACAACTATACCACTGCCGGCCAGAATTTTTCATAAAAAGAAAAAAAAAGAATAAAAAAAAATATATAACGTTCAACAAAACCGTAACGTAAAAATACTTCTCTGAACACGATCGCAGCAATCCTCTGTTGGAAGCTGAGGCCATTTTCTCGGAAAAACTCCTAACAAACGCAGCTTCCAACAGAGGATTAATTACGATCGCTCACACGCTACCAACAAATAACTAAAACAACCAATTACTTGACGCACCTATATCCTTAACATAACGACAAAACAACATTTATAACAACAGCTACAAACCATATAGCAGATTTCTTGGCTACCTAACACTAATACGAAAATACGCAAATAAATTCCAAAGATAATTCCCCCTTCATTCTCTCTTCTCTCGGACAACAAGTGACTACCAGTACACTGGCACGTCGCATACCATTTTAGGAATTTTTAGCCATTTTTTATGCATTTTTATTGTTTCTTTCCTCGTTCATTTCACACGTTTTTTTAAATTAATTTTGTTTGTATGTGCTGTAGAAAGTTTTTAAGAGAATACAGAAACTGAAGAAAATTTTAGTTGATTTGCAGCATAGTGAACAGCAACTAACTCACCTGTTGAGCGCAACTATGGTAAGTGTTTCATGATTTCTTACTTTGTTTATTCATTTATTGTGGCATCCACATGAAGTATCATTTCTTTTCAAAAGGAATTCAATGCAGAGAATAGGAAGTCCGAAGAAAATAACTCTGATATAACATCTGATGAATCTCCGGATGAATTTGAGAAACCGAATGGATTACATCAGTTGTCGGCAGCAAATCTTTCCTTGGTAAGGATCATTAAATGTATTCTGAAAGTAAAACTATATTCATAGTACAGTAGAACCTTGATTTTACGAATCTTGAGGGACCAGTAACATTTATTTGTTAAATCCGAACTTCGTAAAAAACAAAAATAAATAAATAAAATAAAATAAAAGGAAGAAAAATGAGTAAATACGCACTTACGAGTTTTTAATGGGCAGTGTTTTTAATACTTATACTTAGTTATTTGATTTTTGAAAATATAAGGGTCGTACAAATGAAAATGAAAATTTGTGTGGGGGAAAAAAACCCGACGATGTGTAGGATCGTAAGTTTTTGTTTTCAAGAATTGCGAAACCCCACGTGCAAATTGAACAATAGGTTGCATGTGTTGCATCACATTAGAAAGAACGATAGCTCACGCTTCGTCCAAACAAGCTATCGCAAACAAATCAAAGTCAAATCGCGAAACAATCAAAAGCAATCACAAACAGCACGAGGAAGGTGATGTCGACCGTGTTTTTTGATCGCAAAGGCCCGATTTTATTGGACTGTATTGAAAGAGGCACCACAGTTAACGCAGCACGATATGGGGAAACATTGAAGGCACTGTGTATGGCTATCAAAGGTAAGCGTCCTGGACTTTTTACAAGAGGGGTGATTCTTCTCCACGACAACGCGCGTCCTCACACCTCGAAAGCAAGGGTAGACCTCATCAAAGAGCTCAACTGGGAAGCATGCAGCTGTGACTGGTGTCGGTGTGTGTTGTGAGTTCGTTTGTATTTTGCTTTCGTTTTATAGTTGGTTGGTGTCGTTTATGCGTTGTGAACCAGCTCTGCACGTACTGCTTGACGTCGTCGTCCGAGGAGAATTGTTTGCCCCTCAGAGCCTTTTTTAGGGGACCAAAAATGGCGTAATCGCAGGGAGAGAGGTCTGGACTGTATGGAGGGTGACCGAGAACCTGCCACTTGAATTTCCCTGAACTGCTTGTGGCACCTTGCAAGGACATGCAGTGTTCACCATATACTTGTGACATTCTTCGATGAATGTCCGTTCCCCCTACTCCTTCCGCTGTCAGAAAACGAACAACACCTCTTTGCTCTTCTTTTGACGCCTCCATTTCACTTATTCACTGCTTATACAATGCAAATGACCGTTGGAGGATTGACGCTTGCTTCTGCTTTCTTTGTATAGTCACGTGACTTCCACCGTCCACACTCTTGTCGGAATTTCTACACATTCCAGACTACCGCAAATTTCAACTTGTATCGTTATTTACATGGTTTGAAAACTCAAAAAACTCAAACTGTCAGGTATGTTTACAGTTGCATATAACGTGTGTCTCAAAGTCGGTGCCATACGAAAAGCTTATGAATGTTGGCTTAATGTTCACACGGTTTTGCAAGCTTATCGTTCACATTCAAAATGTGCACCATTCACTCAAAGACAATGTCTCACACGATTCTACACATTGTTCCCGTGTCAGCATTATTACTCTACTGCACTATTTCACCTACAAAAGGTTATTATATGGAAATTAAAAGGAGGGATTCAGGAGTTCAGAATTATTTCGTAAAATCAGGAATTTCGTAAACTCCGAGTTCTACTGTAAAATGAAAAACATGTTAATGGGATTTGCCTATATATAGAATCTATAGGCATTAGTGTTGGGCATTAGTCGATTAAACGATTACACTACTCGATTACATTTTTAATCAAAACATTAAACCGTGATTAATTTAATCGACTAATGAGATTAATCAACAATCTCGATTAAAAGAGTTAATTGTCAATTTTTAGTTTTTAATCGAACTTGCTTATTTTGACACTTGGGCAATTGAAATTGAAATGTGAACTTATGAATGGCATTGAACAATAGGTAATCATGGCAATGCTACGTATAAAATATTTACATGTCAATCGTTAAATTCGGAAAAGATCAGGTATCGTGAAAACTTAAACTAACAAGAATATAACTCGTAAAACGATTTTCAAATATGCTGAAAAGAAGAATATAAAAATTTGTTGTTTAATGTTACAGCAATGACGTAAACTGCATGTGAATTTACGTGTTCGATTGCAGCATTCACACGAATCATTCCAAACACGTGGGAAATGAGGAATGAAATGCTTGCACGTCTAAATGTTTTAAACTATGTTCTTTCCACTGCTAGAGCCATTCATCCTTTTGTAATCAAAGTTACCATTAACGTCGGGAGAGAAAAATCATTGCCGCAAAGCATTGTCAGGTAAAATCTTGTAAGCATTCCAAGGAGCTTCACCTGTGACGCAGATGTAAATTTAAATTTGAGTATTTCACTTTTACGTGCAGTTGGTTTAAATAAGCAATGGAAATACCTTTGATTCTATCCCCACACTCATCATTTATAAATATAGGCCTAACTTTAATTAGCCATTTTTAACAATAGGCCTAACATTATTTAGTCATTTTTAAATATAGACCTAACAATAATTAGCCATTTTTAACTATAGGCCTAACATTATTTAGTCATTTTAACTATAGGCCTAACATTAATTAGCCTTTTTTAATTATAGGCCTAACATCAATTAGCCATTTTTAACAACAGGCCTAACATTAATTAGCCATTTTTAAGTATAGGCCTAACATTATTTAGTCATTTTTAACTATAGGCCCAACATTATTTAGCCATTGAAAAGCAGGCCTAACATTAATTATCCATTTTTAACAATAGGCCCAACATTATTTAGCCAATTTTAACTATAGGCCTAATATTAATTAGCCATTTTTAACATTAATTAATCACATTTAACAATAGACCTAACAGCACTGAATTTTAAAACGAAATGAGCAGGTGCATCGACAAAGCTTTATATGGGGCAAGTGCTCCAAGCTGCCATCAAAACAATGCTTAAATGATAAACAATAGTAACGCTGTATTTACTTATGAGTCGTCAGTACGAATCGATTGATATATTACATGCCCTAAGTTTTTAGCATTTTCAGGTTTTTGTGAATCCATTCTGAAATTTTTATAGCTGAACGTTAATTAGAAATTAAGATATTAATTAATTTATTTGCGTCAGTATTTCTGTTTAAGAGCTCATTATACACTATATGATCACAAATATCCGGACACATGCACGTTTGCGCTCTAGCCACGATTTCATGGAAAT
>JAHWFO010052448.1:600586-616745 GCA_023313115.1 Rhysida immarginata | reverse complement strand
GGCTACTGCCAGGAATCGAGGAAACACACTGAACATAGACGGTGGTGGAGAAGAAGCTACACGTGAAGTGACAATCATCCAAAATCGGCTAAGTTAAGGAGAAATGTCCCTCTGTATTGTTAAATACAACGGTAAGTCAATAAGTAAGTTTCAAACGTTGAAATAACGAGTATTGTTTTAATTTAGCACTGTCCACCTGATATTTGTCAAAAAAATTATGATACCCCCTAATGGTACCATAACGATACCTCCTTAAAATTTCAGTGCTAACATATGGCATGTAATATATCAAACAATTCGTAACGGTATGTCTTGCATGAATATAATGAGTAATGAATGATGCACTATATTGGTTAAGAAACACGTGCTCTATGGGTACCATATGGTACCACTGGAAACTTTCAATGCAAGACATGGCATGTAATACATCAAAAAACCCGTAACGACCGGCATACCATGCGTGAATATAACGATTAATTTATGATACTTGATATTGGTTTATTAGCACGTGCTCTATGATACCATTGGAAACTTTCAATGCAAAGACATGTCATGTACAACCCTAGCGTCAATGAACTTCGGACACCTACAGAATTTTGGATAAGTACAACGAAACTAATTGTAAACAAATGAAAATTACTTTATTGAGTGCACAGAGCTTTAGTTCAACTGTTATATAGCATTTTAACATAAAAACAAACGAGAAAATTAAATAAGCGACTTTTTGTAATGTTCCGTTTTCAACACGTTGCAATGAATTTCGTACACCGTACTGTTTATTGCACATTACCACTGAGTGGCGTCACCTTTCCGACGAATGACGCTCCGAAGTCGTTGAGGCATGCCGGACACTAACTTCTCCGTTGTTTCTACTGGAATTTTGTCCCACTCTTCGGAAATACACACCCGCGACTGCTGCAGTGTTCGAGGCTTCCGCTGTCTGACTTTTCGCTTTAAAATGCGCCATACATTTTCAATGGGTGACAGATCTGGGCTGCAGGCAGGCCAGTCAAGCACCCTGAAACGCTGCTGTTGTAGCCAAGCCTTGGTGTTCCGAGCAGCATGAGGCTTCGCGTTGTCCTGCTGAAAGATGCTTGGTCTTTTATTGAACAACTTTTGGCGGGATGGACCCAGATGCTGTTGAAGAATGTTTATATAGGCAGCAGAGTTAATAGTACTCTCGCAAAAGTGAAGCGATCCTGTCCCGGCTGCAGTCATGTAACCCCACACCATCAGCAATGCAGGCTTCTGAACTTTCCTCTGGTAACAGTTGGGATGATTACTTTTGTACTTTGTCCTTAGCACCTTGCGACCATTGTTGCCATACATCACTGCAAAGGTGGACTCGTCAGACCACAGAACACTATTCCACTGGGCAAGGGTCCACTTTAGATGGGTTCTGGCCCATGCTACCCGGCGACGCTTAGCTACAGTGCTCATAAATGGCTTCCTCTTTGTAGCGTATAAGTAATAGTTGCATCTTCTGATGTAACGGCGGACTGTGCTTTCGGATATGGGTAGATGAAAATATTCTCGAGCCCAAACAGTCATTTCACTTATGGGAGCATGCCTGTTTTTCACAATGTAATGTCGAAATACTCGTAGGTCCCTAACATTCAATAATCGCTGCTTACCTGGTGCAGTCCCTGGTTCTGTTTTCCCGATTTCTCTGAAACGCTTGATGATCCCATTAACAGTAGAGAGAGAGTGGAACTGATAGTTCATGGGCAATAGCTCGCTGGTATTTGTTATTCTGGAACTGCTGTATAATTTTTTGCCGTATACACGTTTCTACTGGCTTACCACGTCCCATGGCTCGAAACAACACGAATACTGTGCTCTGTCGCGTGGACGGTGCTTTTAAAGCCTGATGCAAAGCATTCTGGGCGTTTCTACAGCCTTCAGGAAAGTTCTATATGCTGGCGACCCCTTGTGTACGAAGTTCTTTGAAACCTGTTGACAACGCAATTTTACATAAATTTGAATAAATTATTTCACACCATTAAATCGATTCTAAATCAATGTTGATATTGTTCCATCTACTCAGTAAATCTATTTTCATTAGCGTATGCACTTTTCACTGTGTTTATAGCCAAATTACGTTGTGTCCGAAGTTTATTGACGCCTGGGTTGTAATAAATCAAACAACTCATAATGACGTGTCATGCATCAACATAATGAGTACTCAATGATACTCTATATTGGTTTAATAGCATATGCTCTATGGTACCACGTGGTTTCACTGGAAACTTCAAAGCAAAGACATGGCATGAAAAATATCAAACAAGTCGTAACGATGTGTCATGCATGAATATAATGAGAAATTAATGATACTTGATATTGGTTTAGTAGTACGTGTTCTACTAAAGAGCCCGAGCAACGCCAGGTAAAACAGCTAGTCAGAAATAAAACCAAAACAAATCTGGCAGTGTCTGATTAGTCATTAGTCGGTTGCCTTGCTAGTCTTTTAGTATTATATCAATACTATCTCCAAGTCTCTTCTCTTTTAAATACCGATAGTTAAAAACATTACAAATTATGGTTCTAGCTTGGCTTTTTTCTTGAACAAACAGACTTATAGACGAGATGGAGGTTGTCATGATTTCAGGAACCCTGAATAAACCAGACATTTACGATGAATAACATACAGTCGAATCTCAATATCTCGAATTTCACGGGAACAGAAAAAAATTACAGATATGGAGGGTTACTTTTAAATCAAGATGTTTAGGTTATTAAAAGCACGGACAAATGGACCCAGAAATACGCAAACTGCATATGCTCAATCATCTCGTATGCAACCAAGCCTTGCCAACAAGATCGCAAAATTTTTCTGTGATTTTTTTTTTCACTTAACAGAAGCGAGTCCAATTTTTTCGTTTTCGTACGAAAAAAATCTTTCCGGGTGTCCCAAAAATGAGCGACGATTTGAAAAATCAATTAACAGAAAACCTGAAGACGACAGAAATGTACGCTTTGCTGCATTCTGCTTAGGGAACCAGGGAATTTTTTGGCACCAAGTTTCAAAATTAGTTACAAAGTTCACCAACAAATGGCACTGCTGTCAGGGGAAGGGGGGGGGGGCTATAAAACAATGTTTTTAAAATAACCACTATTAGCGGCAACTTGGTACAGTCTGAGAACAAAATTCGCAGATGTCCGTGCAAACGTTTCAGTTGGACGCTTAGCAAGGTACAGAATGCCGATCTGCGTGACGGATTGCACAGATAATAACAGCGCCATCTGTTGATGAACTTTGTAACTAATTTTCAAACTTGGAGCGAATAAATTCCCTGGTTTCCTAAACAGAACGCAGCAAACCGTACACTTCTATAGCCTTCCTTTTTACGTTAATTGATTTTTCAAATCGTCGCTCATAACTTTATAATGTTATGAATGCCTTGCATTTTGCTGGCACATGAAGTTAAAATTCGACATGGCGAGGTTTCCCGAGAAAACGTTGCAAGATTACATAGAATTAATAAAAAAATTTCAAGATAGCAAGGTTAGACTACTTCAAAGCACATGCCAGTTTCCTTTTTCTTTCCTGCCAAGCACTAATTAACTCCGTAAAACGTAAGTCTCTTAAATTTGTAAATAGCACCCAAGTGCTTATGTGAATGATACCTATGTCGGGATCTCCAAAGGATTCCATAGAGCTATGATAGAGATTAGGTTTATTTAATTCCTCCGACGAACCAATGTTGAACGAGGAGGACGAACGCCTGTTGTCATTCAGAACTTGATCAACTGTCACAGCACTGGGAAGATCCAGCGACTTGTCATTTTTGGCACTATTATCACAGTCATTTAAATTAGCTTCGGAAAGAATCTAGAAAAGACGAGAAAGACTTTTATTGAAATGAATTATAAGCACAAAAAAGAAAAAATGTATTAAAAAGAACTCTGCTGTATGAAGTAATTATCCTTAAAAGTCGCTAAATGTAAAGGATTAAGGTGGGTGGATGTTCTTTGTGAAAAGAGGGGTTCAGGGGGTGATATCCATCGTCTTATGGTATCGGTATGCGGAGACAAGGCAACGTAAAGGCAAACTGCTGGTTGGCCAAGTTCGCTAGTTAAACACATTCCAAAAGCTATATTAAGATTTCAAATGGCAGCAAACATATCGAACATCTCTTGAAAAGACTTCAATCCATTGTACGTCATATTTTTGAGTATTTTGATTGAAACAGTGCCACCTACCGACGAAATAGTGAACTATGTTTTATTCCACATTTCACTCTCCCATACTCTCGTTAAGATATCCTGAAAGAAATTCGGATAAAGTAAATAAAGAATGAGGGGGTGGCCATAGCCTGGTGGCTTCGTCAGTCGGCTTGCTGATCGATGGAGTTAAGCAACTTCAGGCGCGACCAGCTGCTGGCTGGGTGACAGCCAGTGCCTTGAGGAACACTGCTGGGTCGGATAGCTATTTGGGGCACAGCTGTTGGGGAACTTTAGTCTGACCCGTTTGTTGAGTGACCAGTGCTGGATGTCCAGTAGCTGGTGATAGCCACTGGTTTGTTCATCCGCCAGCAGCTCTTCCATTATGAATCTCGTAGCAGCCGTCAGTTACTGGGATAACGCAAAACTCCCTCAAAGGAGTAAGTGCCGCAGAATATCGTTTTGCGATAATCTCCCCTCTATACAAGATAATAAAGAATGATCTAAAGAGGATGTTTTCACGCCAAACCTCCGATGTTTAAATAATTGATGAAAATAGGAAAGAAAATTCCACAGCCTGGGCTCGAACCAGCATGGGTTCATCAATTATTTAAGCATCGGAGGTTTGGGTGAAAATATCCTCTTTAGAACAATATTTACTTTCAGACGAATATTATGCCAATAGGAAAGATAGTCCCAGTCTGCGAACTGGGTACTGCTCCATCCAGCCCTAAGGACATGTAGATAGCGTTAATGCTTCCGAGTCCACAGTGGTGCAATTGGTTGGTGCATCTGCACGGTGAGCAGAAGGTTCCTGGTTCGAACCATTCAGACTACGGGAACTTCAATTATAAACACCCTGTACTTACAGCAGTCTGTAAAGAATGTGCACCCGGAAACGCCTGTCTGATTAAGATCTCCAGAGGCACTCGCTGAGGCGATCCATCAGCCTCGGCAACAAAAGCACCCAAAAGTGAATCATGGAGGAACGTCTACACAAAATTCTCGGCGAACGAATCTCATAAAATAAGTGACGGAAAAGTTTGCAGATTTGCAGGCGAACGAATCTCACCTTGTTCACACTATAATTCTTGATCATAATCTTTTTACACACGTTCAAGGTGAATCATGTTCAAGCCTTATCGACAAATCCGTACGTTCACACTGCAAAATCTTAATCAATCAGAGTTACAATTTTTGCCATTAGATGGCATCAGTGGAATTTTTAGCAATAGGCACTTTACCACCGACCTAATCTTCTTTGTTTATAAAAATAAGCTGGTTTCTTTCTTGTTTCAGTTCAGAACCAATGTTCTTGAACAAATAGAGTTCCTTCTACGTTGACTATTCATGGCTTGATGATGCAATTAGTTCGTATAACTCTTAAATACAGGGCGTTTTAAAATTATGTACAATAAATTTAGTGGCATATTCTTCAGGTCAAAAGAAGACGAAAATGTTCTATAGCACTTTGTCAGGAAACAATTTGTTTGCGAGTAATCCAATATGATACAGTAGGGAAGCACGGTAGTTAGTGGACGATATTTTAGCAGTTCCAGCGTTTCGACCCAACACTAGGTTGAGTGGTTTGTTCCATTTAAACCCACTTTAAGGTTGTTCCATTAGTTGTGTACGCTTGTTTCCATTACTGTAGTTTCACTACTGTACATCCACTAGCAATATCAATTTCAGAACGTTTGCGTGCTTTGACATACGCATTACGATTTACGTAAAAAAAGTCACGTACACGTATTCCAGTGCAGAATACATAGACATGCACCTAATGTAAGGTCTTGCGGACGGAAATGCTGTGGAAGCAAGAAGACTCTACCAAGAACGCTTTCCGAATAGACGTTTGCCAAATAACCGAACATTTGTATCTGTCGACAGACATTTGAGGGAGCGTGGTTCCTTTGGCCGTCAAACAGGACAAGGGCGGCCTGTAGCACATTCTCCGGATGAGGAGGATGTGATAATTGACATCATACATGATGAACCACAGACAAGCACCCGTCGTATTTCTTCCATGGTACACATTCCGCACTCATCTGTTTGGCGCATTCTTCTCCGTCAGCTTTTGCATTCATACCACCTGCAACTGGTTCAGGCACTCAACCCAACGGACTATCCACACCGACAACGATTTTGCCAATGGATACAACGTCGGCATGCTGCAGACCCTAGTTGTCTCAGCCAGATACTTTTCACGGACGAAGCAACCTTCACCCGGACAGGAATCGTAAATTCTCACAACCAGCACCATTGGGCAGATGATAACCTGCACGTTACCAGAGCTCGAGCGCATCAAGAGCGTTTCTCCGTGAACATTTGGTGTGGAATTGTCGGAAATAACTTAATTGGCTCTTATGTGTTGCCGCCATGATTGACTGGGCGAACGTATCTTTTGTTTCTGCAGAATGCATTGCCAGAATTACTGGAAGATGTTCCTTAATGCTGCATACACGAATCGGTGGATAGGTCGAGGTGGACCCGGTAGCTTGGCCTGCAAGATCACCCAACCTTAATCCCTTGGACTTTTTTTCTGTGGGGTCATGTGAAAACGATCGTCTACAGCACAGAAGTTCCTAACATTATGGATCTGCGACAACGAATTGAAAATGCATGCCAAACCGTTCGTAATGCTGGCGACGAACTCTTCCATGACATCAGACGGTCGCTCATGCAACGAGCCGAAGCGTGCGTGCGAGCTGGTGGCAGGCACTTTGAACAATTCCTGTAACTTGGAGCCACGGGTTTAGTTGGCTGTATCACATGAATAAATCGTTTCCAGACAAAGTGCTATAGAACATTTTCGTCTTCTTTTGACCTGAAGAATATGTCACTAAATTTATTGTACATAATTTTGAAACACCCTGTATAATGATTTCATGGATTTAAGAATAACCATATAAAAACACCGATCAGATAAAAACCACCTTACATTTATACTGCTTCTTTGTGACCTAGAATGTTCCAGATATGCTACCATAGAGTCTATCTCTTGTATGCTCTCCTCTATGTTGGTCAGAGGTGGTGTAGCACACCTCTGCAAGAGGCTCATAAAAAATTCGTCAGCCTCTAAATCCAGCGAAACGGTTGCATTTTCGGTGTTCGATTCAGAGAAATACTCACTATCTTCGTCAATCAAATCCGACTCCGAATCGGTTATATCGATTTTGGAGTTAAGAGAATGGGGCAAATCGCACTCTCTCAACGATATAGACAAGTTCTCGGTATTAATCTTGTCGATTTCAAAGGAACTACTACTCTCGCTCTGAGACATTTTGCGTTCGTTTGCATTGTTGCTGTTGCATGTTTTCGTTTCAGAAGTCTTATTATTACTTTCGTGATTGCAAAGGCTGCCGTCGTTGATGCAATTCCTCCCTAGAGCAGCGTTGTCGTCGATCGATTTAAGTTTGTCTTTTCTATCGGAAAAACACAGTCGATATTGATCGGGACTTGGGCTGCAACCGTCGTACAAGAAAGTCCACTTGAGAGCGAGTTGTGCACTGGTCTTAATACAATGATGAGCTTGGTTTAAATAGTCAAGGTATAAGGTCTGATAGAGGTGTAAGCTGTCTTTGTTGGTTTGCACAACTTCTCCTTCTGTGAGCGTGCGGCTGCGACGATGATGATGTTGTTGAGATCCTTGTGCAGCGTGATCGTTTGTAGAGACGGGGTAGTCGTCGCTCTTTGTACTGTCTTCGTCATCTGTTTCTGGCTGGCAGCAGACTGGTATGAGAGCTAGGAACTTTTCTGCCGTCTTGGAATAGATGTCGAAGTCTTTTATTCTGCAACGCTGACTAACCATGACGTGAGCACAAGGAATGAGATATCTAGAAATAAAAACAAAAATTACAATACAACTCTAGCTTCTTCTCTCTCACAACTTTTTTTAAGTAAATACACAATGCATTCAAAATAGGGGGGTGCGTTAACATAATGGCCCGATTTTCACAGAAAAACTCCGTTATCCTAATGGCCACAACAAAGCTCTTGTTCCGGTCTCTTTACGATTTTTGCATGCAGGATGTCACATACCATTGTTCTAAAACAGTCTTAGTTTTCAAGCACAACAGTCCACATGGCCAGTGAAACAAAAGAAACTTGCCATCATCTTCTTCTCAGCACTCCGAGAACGTTTCCTGTTCTGTGGTTGGTCCTTGCCTGGACTGTTCCTTAGTTTTGGGATCATAATGATAGACCCCGTTGTTGAACCTTTTTATCATTTCTTCACCCGACTACACTCATGCTGCTTTCTGCTCTTGGATCGGCAAACGAGGGATCCATCTTAGGTGCTCATGCAAAATTGTTTTAACCGCTCACGATCCGATACCCAGGCTTGCCTCAATCCAAGAATAAGTTACCCAATTTTCATTTGCGATCATATCCAACACAGCTTGGATGTTTTCCAGCATAACTGCATTGACTGGCCATCCACTGGGAAGTTCGTCTTTGAGTGACCAACTTCCCCTGTAACTCGCGATGCCAGGACGAAACGGTGGCTTTACTCGGAGCTCTGACAGGAAATGCCTGTGGTCAAATTCAAAACAACCCGATATTTTTAAGCCTTTGGAATAATCATAGAAAATCGTAGCACGCTCAAATCTTGCGTGTGACCACATGATAGAGTGAAATACTTGGAGAAAGTGAAACAAATTTGGTGGCTAAACACTTTTAGAGCGTCTCGTACTTTTTTCCCCGGAACTTTTTGAATGCACTATGTACTTCCATTAAGGTGAAGTCTAAAACGAATGTTTTAACTTGAATATAGAAAATTCTTAAATGACTTCACTCAGGAAGCCAATTTTACCTGAACACTAGATCAAGCATAACGTCTTCACAGTTTAATTCTAACAAGGTCCTAAATAATGCTAACGTGATTAAGCATAACTGAAACAGAGTACAAAACAAGAGAAAGTGAATTTTTGAAATGTTATGTTCCTACCTAGCTCATTCGTTCGTTACTACTAAAGTGACCAGATTTTTCAATTCAAAAATCAGGACGGGATACAGGGAGGGGAGGTCATATGAACGTACGTTGGTATTCCAATTAAGTACTAAAGTCAACACATCAAAGTTTGTTTGTTGTTTCTTTGTTTCAGCCTGTGTCAGTCCCCTGCAGGACATAGGCCTCCCCAATAGGGGGTATTTGGTCTAATCTTCCACGTTGACCAGGAGACTTCTTTGAGCTTCTGCCAGCTTTATGACTGCTACCCAAAGTTTATTAATGAGTAGCAAATAGGTAAACAAAGCACGTTATCAACTTAACATTTAATTGAAAAGCATAAAAGAATATACATTTCAGTACAATAACAAAACGTTCCTCTGAACCTGAATACAAGCATTGCAGCTACGAATCATTGAATCATGAACTATGGAATTGTTATCGGGATTTCATTGGCCCCATCAAAAAAACATCCATGGAGAAACTGTTCATGAGCCCTGTAGTAGTGTAGTAGTAGTAGTGTTCTGTCCTTAGACAGATCTAGTATATGTGGAAATTATTTACATAGGTCGTGTGCCATTGCTTTCCTATGTTAACGACTGATGTAAGATGTCAGCAGCAGCCGGGATCGACAGGACAGAGAAAGGGGGGGTTAAGATCTCGTGTCAGTAATGATCACCTATCCAGTGACTAGCCGTGCCTGCTATGCAAAAGCTCACTAGGCTATGGTCTCTCCCCTGTAGACTAACTGTTTTATGTAAAAATTTAAAGGTTGATCAGGGGACCTCAGATCAAGTGAATGGAAGTTCCAATCCATCCGTTAGGATAGGGCTGTCCAAGATTTCTGTCCGCGGGAATCTTCCTTACCCACCTATTGAACATTACGTTGATCAGTTCCCTAAAGTTTTTCGGAATGTGCGCCATGTTATAAGAGATGAAACACAAGCAAGTATCACTAAACAAAAGAAATAAGCCTCATTTAATGCAATCGCCCCCTAAAGTATGGCAACACTGGATATGAAAAACTATACCCTCTCCCCTCCTGAGTTTTGAACTATCTCCTCGGCTTTGCCCGTGAGCATTTTATGTTGCACGCGAGCGACGTGCACGATTTGGACGGCCCTGTGTTAAAATAATGATGGCTTCTGAGGTCTCCCGATCTAAATCCTTAGGATTTTTAACTTTCGGGTCTTCTAAAACAGCTTAGTCTATAGCATTAATGCCAATACTCACAAATACTTAATCCAACGGATAATTAATGGGGCTGATTAGATTTTTAATAGCTACGACATAGTTTGGTCACATGAGTCGATGATTCGTATGTGTCATGCTCGTATTCTTTTTGAGAATTTGTTATTGTCCAAATGAACGGATATTTATCAGAGAAAAGGACGAGACACAAAAACCCTGGAATACAATAAATAATAGTTAATAAGTAAAAATGAAAAATAAAATAGTAATTAACAAATAACAAAATAATTAATAAATATATAAGTAAAATCAAAATAAAACCTAAAAATCAAATAAAAAGCTGACGTTTCGGATAGAGACTATCCTTTATCAAAGCAAAAAGGATAATTCTCTAAAGGCAATTAGAATATTAGAGGATTATCCTGAAGTTATGAAAGAAGTACTAAAGGACGCCTTTATATATAGTTGGCATAGGGGACAGTAAGACTGTATTGGCTGAAAAAGCAGAAGAGGAATTTGAAGACGTGTTGGGATAGGCCAGGAAGGAGGACAAATAGGAGGTAATAAGAGGGCGACGAAAAATAATGCAATAGGATAACACATACAAAATTAAAAATATAAAAAAAGCTTAGGAATAATAGGGTGTCTAGCAAAACGGTTTTGTAAAATTCCCTGGAAAAAAAAAAAAAAAATCATCCCTGGAAAAAATCCCTGACCGTTCCCGGTTACACAATTATATTTTGACAAAGCCCGGTCGCTAGTCACCCGGTCACTAGTCACCCTATTATTCCTAAACTTTTTTATATTTTTAATTTTGTATGTGTTATCCTATGGCATTATTTTTCGTCGCCCTCTTATTACCTCCTATTTGTCCTCCTTCCTGGCCTATCCCAACACGTATTCAAATTCCTCTTCTGCTTTTTCAGCCAATACAGTCTTACTGTCCCCTATGCCAACTATATATAAAGGCGTCCTTTAGTACTTCTTTCATAACTTCAGGATAATCCTCTAATATTCTAGTTGCCTTTAGAGAATTATCCTTATTGCTTTGATAAAGGATAGTCTCTATCTGAAACGTCAGCTTTTTATTTGATTTTTAGGTTTTATTTTGATTTTACTTATATATTTATTAATTATTTTGTTATTTGTTAATTACTATTTTATTTTTCATTTTTACTTATTGTCCAAATCTTATACTCTTATGCTTTTAAATTAAATGTTAATTATAAGTTAATAACATGTGTTTTGTTTACCTATTTGCTACTATACTAATAAAACTTTGATCCCTTGTAATTCTGTATCTAATTAGATTTCCAACACACGCTTTTAAAAATGTTCCGAATTTATTTTTTAAAGACTGGGGGGCTGTGCCCCCCTGACCCCCCCCCCCCCCTCTAGCAAACCGATATATACCCCCTCTTCCTTTAAGTCACAGTAAATGGCTAAGAAGCATTGGTTAAATTAATAGAAATTTCATTTACTTTGGTTGCATGATCAGTCAACACGCGATGTGCGGATAGTGAAGATTAATCTAATATACACCACAGTACAGGGTGCTCACAAAATCCAGATCAGATTTCAAAAAATCTTATTTATTTGTAAACTATGTGTACAGAGGTGCGGTAAAAGGGCCAAATACTGTAAATACGAGGGCGGATCAAATATAAACGAGACTATCGTTGTAGAGCGCGTTCTACGGATTGAATCGTGCTGCCGCTAGAGGGTGCAGGCGTCTATAGAACTTGAGCAGGCGACCGACCTGTATTCATTCCTAGCGTAGTGTCCAATATGATGTCTGAAAAAAATGTCCATCCGTTGATTGCGCAACGTATTATTATAAAGTTTCTCGTTCGTGAAGGTGTAAACCCAGCTGAGATTTTACAATGATTGACATCACAGTTCGAGGACGTTTTAAAATCGCGTGTTTTTGCGTGGCATAAGAAATTCATGGAAGGCCGCAAAGAGGTTGAAAATGAGAGCCACGATCGTCACCCATGGACGAGCATTACGGAGCAGAACATTCAAGCAGTCTCTCAACTTCTGGAGAGTGACCGACGTTTGTTTCCAAAATTTGTTCAAAAATAGGCATAAATTAAAGAAGCACTCAATCCAAATCAAAAGAGATCTAGGACTCCATAAAATGTCTGCCTCATGGGTCCCTGTGACTTTCACTTCTTTGGGTCACTCAAAGAAGTTCTGGGATGCCAAGGATTTGACGACGATGATGCAGTGGAGGATCTTGTGCGCAACTGGCTGCTGACACAACCAACTTCTTTTTATCATAAAGAGGTCAAAAAGCTGCCAATCTGCTGGCAAAAATGTGTTTCCAAATCAGGGGATTATGTCGAAATATAATAGAGGCCATTTACCTAATGATAACGGTTCACATGCTACAGCCTTTGTAAATCGGATCCGGACTTTGTGAACACCCTGTACTCTAAGTATACCGTATATACAATGTGTTGTTCATTATACACATTTGATGTACAGTTCAATCAACAAGTTGCACATATACACCATTAAGTGAAAACTTGGGCCAGAGGGCGTAAGAGTAGGGACATCTGGTCACCTTACTAGCATACAGAAATATTAAAGCAGCACCTACTCGTGACTGAGTAGCAATGCGGTTGATGAGTGATTCGATGATTATGCATCCTTCGTGAACTTCTTTAAAAAGAAATCTTAAGAACATTTTCAGCAAAGAGGATTCCGTGACCGAACGGATAAACAAATCCAAATACGCTGTGGCAGCTATGACTTCGTCCACTGACGACTAGAATACAAAAATTAAAAAAAAACATAGAAAAGGCAAAAATAAGGATAAAGCTAAATATTAATGATTATTTAGATTGTAACCCTTCTCAAATAAACATTCAACAAAAGTATCTCCTGCAAAGTAGACTAAAGTAGCCAGTCAAGAACATTCATTAAAAACTAATAAACCAAATGCCGCGTGCAAGAAATTGAATAGGATTTGTTCCGTCACAAAAAAGGAGCATTTGAAGCAACATAAAAAAAATGTTTAAAAAAAAAAAAAAAAAGTCATTACATTACGATTTATTTATTTCTTTAAGCTTAAGTTTTTGTTTTTAAAAGAGCCCCCCTCCCAATTGAGTACGGTAAATGCATGCAAAAGGGCAGAACAACAGACAATGTACTGACCGAATGTTCAGGCCAATCAAGATTTTCAATTGCCAAACCCACAGTATCCTGTTGAAGGGGGAGTAGATTGGAAATGAAGGATTAAAAGGACAAAGAAAGAAAAAAAAAAAAAAGTTCAATGAAATTTACCAATCAAAAGAAACTATAAAAAGAAATATAAAATTAATGGGCGTTGGAAAAAAAAAAAAGAAAAAAAGCACACTCATATTTTATTACGAAATAAAAAGTTACGTTAATGCAGTTATTTAGCTCGTACAAGGCGGGTCATAAATTCTTGGACATTTGTTTTGTTAATAAAGTTTCAGTAGTTTCTCCCTCTTCCCAAGCAATAATACATTTAGTTGCCCTCAACCGTAATTTCCCTTCTCATCACGAGAGCGCAGGGGCATAGGCTTCAGTGGATGTTGAGATCCTCGGGTCACAGGTTCAAATCCTGCTGTGGCATGGACGATCTCGATACATGGTTTGTATTTGTCATTCACCAACAAGCGGAAAGCAACGGAAAACGACCGCGTTAATTATTCCTTAATCACCAGTAAAAAATGAAAACTGAACACAGGATGGTAAGACCCTGAAGAAAAGAGCTGACATTTCGGATAGAGGCTGTCCTTTGTCAAAGCAAAGAGTGAAAGTCATAATAGGAAGTATTAGATGTGTTGTATACAGACAACATACAGGAGAAAAAAATATTGGCTAGGGAGAACAGAAGGGAACTGATGGGAAGCCACCTTGTGTTCAATTTTCATTTTTTATTTTACTCCACGATTCTTGTGTCTCGTCCTTCCTTTCTTCTAAACTGCGACCAACCCCCATCTTTGGCCTCACTGCTATTGACTGAAGCAGATTTCAATCAAAGAAATGAAACTTTTACTTTCCAAAGAAAATAATGAATGCGCAATGTGAGGTAGTGCTGATGTCGTTTAATGCTCTACTTCTTATTGGCTTAAAATAAGAGAAAAAAAAAACTAGCAGAAAAATACCCACGAATGCAGTGTTTGCCTGGAATGCATTGCAGTCCTGCCAAGATGACTTAAACTACGATTTTGTCACAGTGGCTGGAATAGTTTCTATTCTAGCCACTAGTTTTGCTTCATGCTTCAACAATTGTCTGTATTGTGGGCTCGTTGCTAGGTACGTGGTGATGTGCCTGACCAATAGGACTTAGGCCAAAGTTGGAGTTGGTCGAACAACACATCCGTCATATGATCACCAGTAATGTGACAAAAAATATCACATTTGGTCGAATATAGGTCACAGAATTTTGTACCAAATTTTCACTGAAAAAAATAGGGTGCTACCTTTACACGACTCAAGCTAAAGTATTTATTGAATATGATCTTTACCAGCTTTTGCCATGATTGCCTATGGCAAAGGGTTATTGAACAAAATTATTTATGAATTTTCTTTACTCAACCCCAATATACAGGGTGTCCCAAAAACGAGCAACGATTTGAAAAATCAATTAATGAAAAACTGAAGGCGACAGAAATGTACGATTTGATGCGTTCTGCTTAGGAAACCAGGGAACTTATTCGCACCAAATTTCAAAATTAGGTTACAAAGTTCGTCAATAGATGGAGCTGCTTTACTGTAGCTGACCTGGAACAATATATTTCTGATGCATGTCAGATCATTCCAATGAAATGTTTGCATGGGCCTCTGCAAATTTTGTCCTCGGATTGGGCCACGTTATGGCTGAAAATAGTTATTTTGAAAACCTCGTTTTACAGTCCCCGCCTCCCCATTGGCAGTGCCATCTGTTGACGAACTTTGTAACCTAATTTTGTTTACTAAGCAGAACACAGCAAACTGTACATTTCTATCTCTTCAGTTTTTTGTTAACTGATTTTTCAAATTGATGCTCATTTTTGAGCCACCCAGTACATATTAATAGGATGGAATTGCATGATGGTCTTGTATTGCTCAATAACACGTAATGAATAAAATGGGTCCTTTTAGCAATACTATTAGAAATTTATTTTGATGGACGTACGTTTCGGTTTACACAGTCTTCAGGGTCTGATCTGATACATGAAAAAGTCATTGTGAGGGTCGTTATGAAATGAAATGTCCTCTGTACTGTCCTTCTTGATGAAGTTGATGGAGGACTTGCAGTACGGAAAGAAATCACACACGAAAGATTAGAAGCTGCAGAGATGTTCACAAATGGTTAGAACTAAAAGATGTTCACAAATCAAATTCCTGGTATACATCTTCGTTGTGGGACAAAGTTTGGCTACGTAAAACTAGTGCTGAATATCCTATCAGTTTTGTTTAAACTGACCAATGTGTCAAATTCAAAAACACCTGCTCTAGGTATTCGGAGAATACTGGCTCATGAATACTGGCTCATGCCGCAGCTGCAAACTCAATCTGTAAAAACCATAAAAGAACATGTGACTCTTGTTCACTTGTGATTGCTTGTTTTCGTTATGACTGCCCTCCAGTGACTAAATCTGCCGATATGCTAAGTACCTATTATGAATGCAAACTTCGAGACATGAACATTTTTACTATGTCTTTCATCGCTGCTGTTCTTTCGACTTCCGAAACCCTACAAGGATTTATGAATCAAGATTTTTCAATTGAAAAATGGAAGGAAAAATTCTGCGACCCAGACTCGAACTAGGAACCTCGACTATCATGGCCGATGCCTCTACCAATTGGGCTATCGCAGACACCACGGACAGCCAA
>JAHWFO010052448.1:558196-595586 GCA_023313115.1 Rhysida immarginata | reverse complement strand
TTGAAAAATCATTACCTATGCTTGGAGACGTATCTCCAGTTAATAATTATTATTATTCATAAGTAGCTTCTTATTATAGGCCGACAACTGAATTTCCCCTTCTCTGAAACGGCGCGATTCGTAGGCTATGGGGAACAGCTTAGATCCATACTGCTGCGTTGCTACTGCCCCAATGGCGATCGATGAAGCGTCACACATGATGTGAAGGGGCTTCTTCGGATCGAAGATCTTTAAGATAGGAGGCTTAACAAACGCTTCTTTCAGTTCGACGAAAGCTTGTTGCTGAATCTTTCCCCATATGTAAGGCTCGTCTTTTCTTAGCAACTGAAATAGCGGAGCTGTTATCAACGAATACCTGGGGACGAACGCCCTGTAAAATTGGGCCGTACCGAGGAACTCCCTAAGTTGGGAAACTGTTGAGGGTGTCGGCCACTCCCTTATGGCCTTGGTAATTCTCTCTTCGCAGGCCTTGCCTCGCTGGCTGATATTAAACCCTAGGTACTGCACGGTCTCATTCCAAAGACACATTTACTTTTTCTGGGGAAGAAGCGATTTTGTTTCAACTTTTCCAGCACCCGGCGTGTCAGGTTGGTTAGCTGTTTCATTGACTGGGCGTAGATTAGGATATCGTCAAAGTAGTAAATAACGCCTTTATTAATGAATTCGCCTAATATCTCATTCATTGCCTTGGAGAAAGTTGCGGCCGCCCCCTTTAATCCGAACGGCAAAACTTTATATTCGTACAGTCCGAACGTGGTCTTGAAGGCCGACAAGTAAGTATCCCGCTCATCTAGACGTATTTGATGATACGCCTGTAGCACGTCCAATTTGGTATAGTATTTCGCCCCTTGCAATCTATCAATTAGAGATTCTATGCGCGGGATAGGATATAGATTGTCTTTCTTCATGGAATTAAGCTTTCTATAGTCTATGAACATGCGCAAAGAGCAGTCTTTTTTTCTTTACGAAAAGCACCGGAGAAGCGTAATAGTAGGTAGATGGAATAATTAAACGAACATTACAACGCTGAACTGTTCGTTGGAGCTCGTCCTCTTCGTCTTGAGACAGTGGATACAACCAAGAATTGAACGGCGCCGCCACCTGCTCGAGTTCAATACGGTGTTTTGTCTTTCGGTTAGGAGGTAGCCCTTCTGGCAACTCTTCACGAAAAAGATCTGCATAATTAGAAAATTTACTGTTAAAATCAAACTGGCCCGGCGTGTTTAAGTTATCGTTACTCTTTTTAATATACATAAGAAACGCACTTTGATAGTCCTTGCTTCGAAGCACCTCCTTGGTTCCTGGATCGTCATGATACTATTGAAAGCATTGTCATTCCACTGCGGTAACCAATGTCTTTTGCCTTTTATTAGCATTCCACAGCGTCTGCTCTTCCATCTGAATATCGAGTCAATTTTGCATATCCACTGATAACCGATGATGATGTCAAAGTTGTGGAGAGGTAGGAGGTGGAAGTTTAACTTATCTTTATACCTCCCACTGGCTATCGGTACCTGGAACACCGTCTCCGTAACGTGTTGCTTACGACCATCCGCATACGTGACCATGCGTTTATTATCATTTTTAATGGTTTTTAACTTCAGTCTTTTTGCACAGGATACATTAATGTAATTTTCCAGAGCACAGGTGTCGATCAAGGTCTTGAATTCATGACCTCCAATTTTTAGTCTTATCATACACAAGTCCTTGCGGTGGTCGTTATATATGGCATTAACGGGACTGGCTTTAGTTTTTCGCGGTTTTGGCTTGGACCTCTCGGCTTATATGGCCCTGTTTTTGGCACCGGAAACAAACGATGTCCTTTTTTTCCCTTTCGTTTGGCCGCCGCTGACGATAGGGCTCCTTTTTAATTGCCCCTAACTGCATGGGCTCCGGCTCAGGATTCGACGGCCCAAGGTCATATGCCTTGAACCATTTCTCCAAATATGCGATGCCTTGCTCCATCGTTGTGCATCCTTGGAGCTTCATGCCCCGTACACATTGGACCGGCAAGGCGGCAAAGCGGCGAAGCGTCTTTTTCTGCCTCCCCCCTCCTGCCTCCTCTGCCGCCCGCGCGAGTTGTTCCCACTGGGCCGGCACGAAAGAAGCGGCAAGGGAAGAGAAATTATATAATGACGGCGTCGTTTCGATCTTAAGTTATTGCAGTAAAACTGGACGAAGTTCACGGTTCACAGAAATTTGTAGTATCCGAAATTTGCTATATCTGAAACAATTCGGAATTTGTTATTTTACTGTTGAAAGGCCAATTGGTACAGTTGAGAATTCCGAATTGTTTCATTTATTTTTTTTTTATATCAGAGTTCATTATAAAGAAGTTCAACTGTGTTATATGTCGCTGAGAAAGCATAATTAAAACATAACAAAACAGAATATACAAATAAACTCTAGTTTTCTTTATATTTGTTCAGTGTGCATATTTTCTCGTATTTATAAAAAGTCTTCAAGATTATTTTTAAATTTGATTGTCGCCAACATCGATCGGCAATATTTTCAATCGAAGCGATCGAAAACCAAATTCGTGATCACGTTTCTGTTCTAAAACTTGCTAATTTCCAACTGAATTATCTAATTAAAATTTAACCAAACGTATCTATTTAACGATGTAAAAAGCTGAAGGACAATAGCAATTTATAATTTCATATTTACAAAATAAAGTGCATTCTCTTTATTCTATTTCACTATAAAATTGTGAACCGCCATCATTCTTTTGATCATGTGCTCCAGTAGTCGAACGTGATTGGATGAGCCTGCAACGGGCAAAAGCGGCAACCGGCAAAAGTTGAACAAATTTCAACTTTGCCGCCTGGCTTACTTGCCGGCCGCGGCAATTGACTTGACCTATTTCTAGTTGGCCTTGGACGTAGTGCGCATGCGTCAACGGTTGCCGCTTCGCCGCTTTGCCGCCTTGCCGGCTCAATGTGAACCGAGCATTACTTTTGCTGCCATTTCCTTGGGTAGCCCTTGGATTAAAAAGAAAAGTTTATCCGATTCGGACGCATCGGTCAGTCCGTTGACCAGTTTCCGAAACGATGCGATATAGCTCGTAATGTCGTTGTTTCTTAGCTTGAGCTTTAACAAATCCGTTCTTCGGGACAACTGTGTTTGCCCCCTTGAAAACGCTCGAATGAATTCATAACGAAATAAAGTCCAAATCATAAAATGCTGGCTAACGTGGCTATTAAACCAGTTTTTTGCCGCTCCTTTTAGATAGATGGACGAAACGTATACACTCTTCGTCTGGCACCCCTTTATTGTTGGCTTCATATAGGAAGTTGTTTAGAAATAATTCTGGGTCCTCGTCAGGTAAGCCAGCAAACGTAGGTAGTTCTACTTTATTTACTAATCTTTGAGCGGGCGAAACTACCAGCTGCCTCAAAACATCCGTCAACTCCGTGATCGGATTTTGCGCCGCCATCGTTTACTCAAATGTTCCTCTCGAGAAACACAGAAATGCGTCCGCAGGTACTAACGTAGCACCCAATCACTTTTTCAACTGACGTAGGGCGGGTGGGAGGGCGAGAAAATAAACCACAGTTCCAAAAGTTTAATCACCAAAGACGACGACGATCACTCAGTCTTTTGTTCGTTAAAGTTTGTTTTTTTTTATCCAAATTAGTAGGGTGGGTAAGCATAGGTAATGATTTTTCAATTGAAAAATGGAAGGAAAAATTCTGTTAATAATTAATCTCCAGAAAACGTAATAATTAATTAAGACGTATCTCCAGTTAATTATTATTATTCACTTGTGAGTTCATCAACTTTCTGATGGTTTGGAGTGGAGAAATTCTCGATCTGCGGACCAGGTTCCCGTCTCCCATTGGGCTTTCAACCGTGACAACTTGGTTGTCTTTAAGACACCTTGAGACAGATTGGCTGTCCGTGGTGTCTGCGATAGCCCAATTGGTAGAGGCATCGGCCATGATAGTCGAGGTTCCTGGTTCGAATTCGGGTCGCAGAATTTTTCCTTCCATTTTTCAATTGAAAAATCTTTACCTATGCTTGGAGACGCTTCTCCAGTTAATAATTATTATTATTATTGACTTATGAATCACTTTGTAATTTGTAAAAACCCTGTAGAAGCTAGGTTCATATTTTACTTGAACTTGCAAAGAAATCAAGCGTCCAACGAGATTTCTGCCGACTCTGTGACCAAAAAGTCTGGTCGCTCTTGAGATCAGCAAGTCCTGGATTCGAATCCTGCTAAAGGCATGGATGTTTGTTTATCCGTTTACTAACAAGTGTGAAAGCCTCATAGATTGCCCCCTTGCCAAGTTAAATTTCAATTACTCATAGAGGAGGTCTTCACGGAACAAAAAATTTGGATGGCATATGACAGGCTTCTCTATTAATCATTCTGTAAAGTTTGATCATATATATGTCTTAGGCATTGCCCATTATTAACAAAACCACAGGTCTTCTGGATTTGTGACCCATCATGTAGATTACGTATAAGTTTTAAAAGACCATCATTTCCCTATTAGAATGAAGACATGCCCTTATGAAAAGTAAGTAAGTGCTGTGAATGGGAACATTTTTGTGTTAAAGCAAAGCATGAACTTTTTTTTTTGGCGTATTTAATATCTTAATTGCATCAAATACAAAACTGCAACTCAAGTTAATCTCCCTCAAAAGCGATTTTGTTAATATTTTGCCAGTGTTTTAGTAGGTTAAATATTGCAAGTCTCTATGCAATAGTTGCGTCTGTGTATGGTTTTTAGATTATTGCTGAAACAGTTGTTATGAAGTGGCGAGAGAGCAGGACAATCTTGCACAAGGCGACCCGTGAAAACATGGACAAAATTACGGAACTTGTGCATCCAGATTGTGTGGAGAACCATTTAAATTTGGTCAGGACATTCAGCGAAAAAAAACTGAACTATGGCAACTGGATGTTCCATCACTGTACAGAAAGAATTAGAAACAAATCTGCCTTAGGTGCAGCAGAAGGATTACTCTTCCTCACCTGCCCTATAGTGTGTTCAACTATTATAAGACGCCCTCATTTTTTGCTTTAAAGCCTAAAATGAGTGAATATTTAACTATAATTTCTGTTCCCGTGAAAAAGGGCACTAAAAGAAATACAACCATCACCCCTTCAACCAGAATGTGCATGTACTTCATATCTATGCAAAAATATGTTAAAAATCAGGTGTTCAAAAAATATAAGACATCGTCAACTGCTATTTGTCTTCCTCCAAATTTTCATTATGCCAAGGGGTAGCAGCTTATCTGAATATGAGAAGGGCCAGATCGACTCACTTTACGATCAAAAACTATCATTCACTCCCATATCTCGTAAAATTCAAAGGTCCAGAGAGGGACCTAGTAGGTTTAAATGGAACAAACCACTCAACCTAGTGTTGGGTCGAAACGCTGGAACTGCTAAAATACCGTCCGCTAACTACCGTGCTTCCCTATTGGATTACTCGCAAACAAATCGTTTCCAGACAAAGTGCTATAGAACATTTTCGTCTTCTTTTGACCTGAAGAATATGTCACCTAATTTATTGTACATAATTTTGAAACACCCTGTATACACCAAAATGTACTGCATTTGGCCTAATAGAATTCCCGCTAGCGAGCTCTGAACACCTCACTTTATTTCTTGGCCACCCGGTACTTTCCTCATAAATTTATAAATTTGTCACTTATGAATTGTGGTTTTTATCCGAATACTTATGAATTTATTAAAAAAGGAAATCCAAAATAAGCCATGGGTAGATGCACTGATATTCTTATATTAAAGAAAAAAAAAGAGCAATCAAAGAAAAAAGCAATCAAGAAAAAGCGTTTAAACAAAAGTGATTAAAAGAATCGTCATCAATTTCCATTTTGTGATATCAAATTAGGTGGGCCCAGCAAAGTTAATGTTTCTTAATTTCTTGCAGGCAAGCAGAAGCTGTAAAATGCCGTTTGATTAAGCAAACCGTATCGCAACAACATTTATTGCATGTCCACTTTCGCAGCCAGGGAAACGGGTACCATACATATGCAATTATTTAATGAAACGTTTTGTTTGAAAGAAATAATATAATATTCATGCACAATAAATTTTAGACATTTAAATATTACACATTCTTTTGTGTTTGTTGCCACTCACTTGGAATAACGCTGGCCCAAGAACAGGCACGAGGAATCCTTGATAGACGTAGTCCAGTAACTGCTCTTGAACAAGAGGATAAGAAACCTTAGAAAAACAAAATAAAAAATTAAATTATAACATAAATCACATATAAGCCTTTCTCATCAAACCATCGCACTCGGAATTAGAAGGAACGGATGCTCTTCTTTTTCTTCTTTCAGCCCGAATCCCCTTGCGCAAAGGAACTAGCTAGTATGTTGCTATAGAAGCTACAGGGTATCAGACTTGCTCTATGATGTTCTTCCATACCTTACGATCTATAACGACATTCCTGGCCTGGTTAAGGTTGAGACATCAGCTCTTCAGGTTGTCATCCACCCGCCTGGCCCACCTTTTCCTAGGTGCAGTCTGTTTAATTCTCCATTGGGCAGATTACTGTCTTCAAAGGGGTCTAAGTGTATTCTGTTCATGCCCATTCTGTACATGTGGCCAAACCATCTTAGCCTTCACTTCTGGATTTGATCAGCAATGGCTGGTTGCTGTTGACATCTCGCATGGCTGCCCATGGTTGCAAAGTGGGATGCCCAAAATCTCCGAAGCATTGTATGTGGAATACCTTGAGGTTGTTCAAATCGTGTTTAGGCAGGTCCATGTTTCCAATCCATAAAATCAGAATCGGAAGAGTTGAATTTTGGTCTTCGTAGAAATGTTGGTCTTCTTCCAAAAGCACCATTTGAGCGAAACGAACGCAGTGGCTGCCTGTCCGATTCTGCTGTGGATCTCCGCAGTGAATGCCACTCTTCTCCAGGACCAGCGACCCAAGACATTTGAGCTCCTGCACTTGCTCAATCTGGACACCCTCGAGACAGGCTAAATGATAAGCATTATGTCAATTTCTTCATCAGCTAGTTTCTTCAGGCAAAGGGATTTGGCTGAAAGAAGAAAGAGAAGAGCGCATCTCCTCCCGATTCCTGTTGCAATGGCTTAACAAGAACTGTGCCAATGTTAGAATTCACCCTAATTAGTGTCTAGCATACGACCTAGTTCGCTCTTAATGTTAAATAAAGAATGGATTTGTTATAATACCTGGATCACAGCATTGCAAAATTCCAGGGAATTCAAGAACATGGCAAGTTCTGGAATATCGTATACATCCTCGGGTGTAAACCGATGCCAGTCTTCGGTCTCAATTGTCAGTTTGCGAGGTAATAACGAATATAATCCACTCAATCCTGTAGCCAGTACCTACGAACGTAATTGTTATTTCTTATAAAGAAAGTCGGCGTAAATTTAAATAGCTCTCGAAAAATATGCACTCACAGGACAAAAATTAGAGTGGTCGGCAATGTAAATGCCCAGGCTTTCATTCTTCCTGGACAAGGACATGCAGAGCAGCAGAGCATCTCGGGCTTGTTGGCCAATCCCACCCTCTCGGTGGACAAACGGAATTAACAAATTAAATATTAAAAAACTGAAAATAACGTTAAAAACAAAAGATTAATAAATATTTCTCCAAATAATATTCATTAGATTAGAAACATGTCGAACACAAAAGTAATCAAATAAAGCATGTTTGTTGGGGACCTTAATCTCCCTGCAGACCAATTACACACTAGTGACGTTATTGCAGAATTTCTTGCTCTAACTTGACACAGTTGAATCGGTTATGGTGTGTAATCTAGTTTTGGTGTTCACTCGCGTTATCACACAGTGCTCTTTCTATTGGCTTTGGACATTGTGTGACCCAAGTAACTAATCAATGAACGCACTCCTTTCATTCCCTCTTCCGCAGTAAGAGGAGAAGATTATCGTGTGACAATTGCTGCTATAATCCTCTAAGCTGCATTTTAGGGGCCGCTACTGCATGCATGAATACATTCAAGTAATTCATGCGGTCCATCCAGTCAGTCTTGTTTGGACGTAATACAAACAGTGTAGAGTTAGAGTGAGAAAGAGTAAAATGAATTAGAAATTGAATATAGATGAAAACGGAAAGGGGAAAATCCCACATCTCGGATTCGAACCAGGAACCACAAGTCTTTAGATCGTCGCCTCTACTAACCGGGTTATACCAGATATTGAAATAGATAGGCCGTCTCCAAGATCTTAAAGATTGCTCAGCAGTCATAGTGAAAGCCCAATGATAGGGCCGGCACCTGGCTTGCAGGCTTTAGGATGCATGGAAACAGTTTAGCTGTACTAGCATCTTTGATAGCCCAAGCTAGACTCGTGGTCTGTGGTTTAAATCCAGGTTGAAAAATTTTTCCCTTTTCTTTTTCATCTATCAGATATCCCAAAAATGAACAACGATTTGAAAAATCAATTAACACAAACTGATGGCAATACAAATGTATGCTGCTGCAAATGGTTATTTTGAAAACGTTGTTTTATAGCCGCCCCCCCCCCCCCCATCAGCAGCGCCATCTGTTGACGAAATTTGTAACTAATTTTAAAACTTGGTACATGAACGAATAAATTCCCTGGGCTCCTAAGCAGAATGCAACAAACTGTACATTTCTATTGCCTTTCGTTTTTCGTTAATTGACTTTTCAAATTGTCACTCATTTTTGAGACACCCAATAAGTACGAGGGGCGATTGATAAATAAGGTCTCCATGGCTGTAACTTTTTTATTTGTTAACCGATTTTCAAAATTCTTTTTGTATCTTACACTCACATTTGTCCTCTATGTAATGCACTATTCACTTTTCGACATAGTCCCCATTCCTTTCCAAGCATTGCGCCAACGCGTGACTAGTCGGGTGAACCCGTCGGAGAGGAATTCTGGAGTTGTTGTCGACACCAGGATCGAATGGCAGCGTTTACCTCGCCGTCAGAACCAACTCGTGTCCCTTAAGGGGGCTCTTCCTTCTTTGGGAAGTGGTGAAAGTCACAAGGTGCAAAGTCTTTCATCTTTAAACTATAGGCGCTGCAACGCCTCTGGTGTGTGGTGACTCGTGTGTGGGCGGACGTTATCGTACTCCAGAAGAGAGGGTCCAAAGCTGCTATTCAATCCTGGTGTCGGCAACAACTCCGGAATTCCTCTCCGACGGGTTCACCCAACTAGTCACGCGTTGGCGCAATGCGTGGAAAGGGATGGGGACTATGTTGAAAAGCGAATAGTGCATTACATAGAGGACAAATGTGGGTATAAGATACAAAAAGAATTTTGAAAATCTGTTAACAAATAAAAAAAGTTACAATCGCCCCTCGTATATTCAATCTTATAATTTGAAGAATAGCTTCAACATTTCTATCATCAATAAAGTAAATTTCAGATGTTTAAGTTTTTGTCTTGAAATTAGGTTTTAATGCTGAAACATATCCCAAGTTTCATATCTAGTGTCTTTGTGGTTTCAGGTTTTTACGTTCTACACTTCCTTCTTATACAGTGCTACTATAAATGAATCATCCAATTTCTAAACATTCTATTTTCCAAAATATTAAACATCCAGATATAATTGATACACGAAAAGAACCATAAAGTCACCAAGTTTGCGTTGCGATATGGCAAATGGCATTTATTGCAGTGCAGTGTGCCTTAAGAGTATTTTACGACAGTATCAGCAGTTTAAGGATACTGGTCCTCTGTGTAAACAGAAAAGCACAGTTCTACCAAGCATGTCAGCTGAGACTGGAGAATTTGAGAGAAAGTTTGGATGTTTGCTCTTGGAAACAGAGGGGCACAATTAGAAGCACTTGTAGAGTGAGGAAAATGGTCTTTTATAATCTAAAGAATCATTTATAGTAGCCATGTACTATGGATTCTTAATATTCAGTTTTTTTTCCAGATCATTACTTTTATTCATTCATATATTCTTGCTAGATGCTAAAGAATTTTATATTTACATTAAAAGCACCAATTTTTTCTCCTCAAGGTAAAGACCACTTCAATAGGGCAAGTATTTGAATATAGGATTGATGTCCGCCATATCATCAAGAATGGACATAAGGAACACCAATAACATACGTACTACACTTGCAGAGATTCTCTATATGAGCGTATGTCCTATCTCTCAACAACCTTCAATACCCAGTAAAACCTCAATGACACTTCATTAAGAAAAAACTTCAAAATAGTAATATGTATAAAATAATCTTTCAATTCATTTACATTCAAAGCCTAATTCACACTGGCATAAATAAAACACCACGTAAATATGCCCTCGTAACGACACCGGTGATGTCACTTCCAGTAAATACGAGGCGCATCCAGAAAGTAAGTTTCCCTATTTAAAAAAAAAAAAAAAGAACTCACACTTACAGGAACATATTTATTGGCAACAAGTACAGCAATGTTTCAGCTATTTTTCAACATAGCCACCACCAGAATTGAGACACTTGTCGTATCGTGGGATCAACTTTTACATCCCCCTGTCGTAGAACTCTGCCGCCTGTGAATGGAACTAGCGTGTGACAGACCTCTTCAGCTCTTCGTCGTTGCCATAACGCTCACCGGAGGACAGGAATTTCTTGAGGTTCTTTGCCAAAACGCTCAGCTCCGTAATCGTAAGGCGACGGTTCTCCATCACACGCTGCCGCACAAGCTCGACAAGATCATCATTGATGAGGGATGGTCGCCCACTGCGCTCTTTATCATGGATACTTTGACGACCTTCGGAAAACTGCCTACACCAGCGACTCACCATCTGCTTACTCATGATGTTCGGCCCGTAGACCTGACAGAGCTGACGATGAATTTCAATTGGCGCAATGCTTTGTGCATTCAAGAACTTTATCACAGACCGAACCTCGCAGGCGACAGGAGAAGAAATAAGAGCTTCCATTTCGGACCATTGCTACCACGCTACTGGCACGAGACGGAACCTGTCCAGCTGGCATATGATTGATACGTCATAGATCTGTTACGCATGCGCAATTGACACTGCTAATTACGTTTACTTTAAAGGGGAAAACATCGGGAAACTTACTTTCTGGATGCGCCTTGTAGTTTGACGCCGAAGTTGAATTTTGTTCAACTTTTTACGTCACGTTAGATCGTATGCCAAGCATCCACCCAATCAGAAGAGTGACTAGGTTGTCATCAAGATGGTCAACGAGAAGTGAGTGATGTACAACAACAAATGCTTTGTAGAAATGGTGAGGAAATTTAGCTTCCTGTATGATAAAAAGTCCAGGCTATAATACTGCCAGATTTTATACTTCAAGTGAATCATACTTTAAACCAATAGCGAAACGACTTCACATAGTGCGCAGTGTCATACCCTTCCAGTTTGAACAGCTGAATGTTGACGTTTTTTTCTGCGACATATTTACATAGGTGTAATTACGTGGCCTTTTACGCCAGTGTGACTCAGGCTTTAGATTGTTTTACGAATAAAAATGGTAACAGTTGAAAAGCAGTTTTTCCAGTCCACAAAATTCCTCGAGCAACTGCCTTCACGAAATGACGGCAACATTGATATACGAGGGCTATTCAATAAGTTTTGCCTCCTGGTCTGTAACTCATTTGATAACTGAAAATGAAAGATATTACATACAAAAGAAACTTATAGGAGTACTTCATTTTTCGATATAGTCCCCATAGGCAGCAATACACTTCCCACCATCAACAATACACTGCATTGATGACCCCTTCCTCAGACGCAAAGCGCTTGCTCTTCAGATGTCCTTTCAGTTTCAGGAGTAGCCAGAAATCCCATGGTGCTAGGTCTGGGCTATAAGGAGGATGAGACAAAACCTCCCGAAACTGCATCTTCCACAATGAAGCAGTGGTCTCCAGACTTGTTCAGAAATTCGATTACAGTTTGATACATTCGACTTGTCTACCGTCATTTTGCATGTGACCATTTTGATAACAGTGGTGCACCTGGAAACTGAAAACATCATTGTCAAGGAGGCTACCTCATATATGAATTACAGAGGCTACCTCATATATGAATTACAGAGGCTACCTTATATGAATTACAGAGGCTACCTCATATATGAAAGTTTCATTTTCATCAATTAATAACTGAATTACAGATCAGGAGGCAAAACTTATTGAACAATCCTCGTATATAAACTCTTTCATAATTTAAACGAATATTAGCTCGAGACAAATGAATGGTTTTCATTTGTTAAGTAAGATTCCCAAATTTCAAATTAAAAAGACTTTACTGTTGCCTAGGGAAAACGGAAAAAGTAATAATTTTAATCAAACATTAAACAATCGAGTTCGACAGTCACACTGGTTTTGACATCAAATTTCATTACCTTGATGGGCTTTGTTGCAAAGTGATACTGAAGAAAAACTCCATCAACATGGAATTCTGAGTGAGCGAGACGCATATTTGATTAAGCAAAATGACCAGACGTTTTTCCACTTCCACAGGTCCGACCTCACTGCAGATTTGAAGAAGCTTCAAGAGCGGATTCAGAATGGGTTTGTGCACCAGCAGTTCCTGCTGAGAATGACTTATGAGAACTTCGTAGAGTTTTAACTGTTCTAGTTTGAGAGCATTGATGTTTTCTCCAGCTTTGGTACTCCACATGAAAAGCTTATCCAATACGTCTTCCGTGAGCAAACAGTCTAAGATGGGGCCCATGGTGTTGTTGGGAATCTGGACGTCGTGCAGCAAGAGCGTGACCATTTGATCGATGTGGTTGAGCACGGCACGAATGTCGTCGGCTTTGACGTGTCTCGTTTGCGGGCCTCGTTTGGTGATGATTTCCAAGACTTGTTGCCAGTGCATCTTGAAGGATTCCAAGCAAGCATTGGCGTCGTGCTCCCTCTGCATGTAAGGGGAATTGCTTCTCCGGAAACTGGTGCGAAGCGGGCCAGCTCGGTTGAACCAGCTCATTGTTGATCGTGGAGCTAAAGCATTCAAACTAAAATAAATGCGTCTTTAGTGTGTATTATGCCATGGCAGTTGTCTTCATTGGAAGTTTTCGTCAACATGCCCGACTGGGGGCTTCGTTGCTAAATATAAAAGAAAAAAATTAAAAATATATATCAAAAGGTAAACTATGTATGATGATCATTCCAAAAGTAATGCATAGAATTATCTTTAATTCAATTTTCATTATACGAGTTTGTTATGTATAGAGAAGCAGCCGTCCTGTACGCATCAAAATTAAATGCAACCCATTACTTGGTGGCACATTCATAGCTCTTTTTGGAAATTAACTGCATAGGAAGTTTGCAGCATGCACGTTACGTGTCATACCAATGCAAATGTAGGGAAACAGCAGCTCAATACTTCCGCTGTGTGCTGTACTAAGTAGAGTAACTCCTGTCATATATCTCTCATGAATCGCACTCCTTCAGTCATTACCCAAGAATAATGATAGATTTGAAAACGGAGATTAGGTTTGTTTCATAGCTATGTTTGCTTAACACAGATTGCCACAGTTTGCATCTAGCACAGCTTGTTACACTGATCTGAGCATCCTATTCTCTATTCTGCTGCCCATCACTCGTCAATGCAGTCCAGAGTTATTTGCAGAGTTTTTATTTTCACTTTAATCGTCCTACGATTTGTTTGTTATTTGGCAATTGTATAAGCTGTTCGAAAGCGCACTTTCTGCTCTATAAGCCTATGCTCATCGTTTTCTTGAACGGACTACTTTTTTTTCGAATTTCTGACTCATAAAATGGAATTTCCATGCAGCAAAAAGCAGCTTTTACGAGGTCTGTTCAAAAAATACGTAGACTGACGTCATGAAACAAAATATACTTTATTCAGAAGTTACACATCTGGGTCCCCTTCAAAGTACTCTCCTCCCCGACGCACACACTTATCCTAACGGTGTTTCCACTTTTGGAAACAGTCCTGGAACGCTTCTTTTGTGATGTCCTTCAGCGCCTTCGTCGCATTTGCCTTTATATCAGGAATTGTCTCAAATCTCCTTCCTTTCAAAGGTCTTTTGAGTTTGGGAAACAAGAAGAAGTCACAAGGAGCGAGGTCAGGTGAGTAGGGTGGGTAAGGAAGAACAGTGATCGAATGTTTGGCCAAAAACTCTCGAGTTCTGAGGGCTGAATGGACTGGAGCGTTGTCGTGATGAAACAACCAGTCACCACTCGTCCACATTTCTGGCCTTTTCCGCCGGATAGCATCCCGCAGACGTTTGAGAACTTCGATGTAGTAAATCTGGTTCACTGTGGAGCCTTAGGGGAGGTACTCGTGGTGGACTACGCCCGGAGCATCAAAAAAAACTATCAACATCACTTTCACATTGGAACGAACTTGGCGAGCTTTTTTTGGTCTGGGAGATGTCTCACCCACCCACCGGGATGATTGAACCTTTGTTTCGATATCATAACCGTACACCCAAGATTCATCACCTGTTATGATCTTTGACAAGAAGTTTTCATCATCTTCTGAGCATTCAAGCAATTCCTGACAAACCTGGACGCGATGGGCTTTTTGGGCGTCCGTCATCAGGCGTGGAACAAACTTCGCAGCAACGCGGTGCATCTTCAATTTTTCGGTCAAAATCTCGTGACATGATCCAACTGCTATCCCACACTCTGATGGTCAGACGTCTATTTGCCCGAACCAGGGTGTTGATTTTGTCCACGTGTGCGTCGTCAGTTGACGTGGAAGGACGTCCAGGACGCTCATCGTCTGCAGTTGACTGACGACCATCTTTATAACGTGCATGCCACTTAAAACATGTCGCACGCTTCATAGTAACATCACCGTAAGCCGTCTTGAGCATATCAAAAGTTTCAGTGGCAGTTTTTCCGAGTTTAACACAAAATTTCACAGCAACTCTTTGCTCGTTCAAGTCACTCGTTCTAAAAATCTGCCAAACGAAAATAACACACTTCACAAACAACCGCGTAGCTAATCAACCAATATTGATATTTGCAATCAAAAAACTGCCTTGTAATCAGCGGATCTGTCAGAAGATGGCGACACCAAGCGATTTTGTTTGGGACCAACAGGGCCCACGCAATTCAAACAGTCTATGTATTTTTTGAACAGACCTCGTATGACATTTGCTATTCTTAAGCAGCTTGGGACATGTGCACCATGTATGGAGATGATGCAAAGGTGAATCTATTGCCTGAAATGTTTTGTCAAGTTCAAAAATGGCGAGTTTGAACAGGACAACACACCCCGAACCGGTCGACCTTTGGAGTTCGACGAGGAGCATCTGAAGGCACTTTTTGGAGGAGGACGGCCACCAAACATGCTGAGAATTGGCAGAAAAGATGGACTGCAGCCTAGCACCACGTGAATGAGGCTATCCACCAAAAAAGATCCAGAAGGCATAGCCATGGGATCACCCATCAGTTCAGTGGCATCCGAAATGTTTCTACAGCAACTCGAAGAACCCATAGTCGAAGAACCAACTTATCAACAACTCATCCATATTATACTACAGAAGATACGCCGATGACACTTTCATAATTTATGATAGCCAAGTCACCAACGCCGAGGATATCCTCGCAACATTTAACAACGCCCACCCAGCCATGCAATATACCGCGGAAACCGAAGAACCGCCTAAATTTCTTAGATATCAAGATACAACGCAGCAACGACAAAATACAATTCGCCATCTACCGCAAACCATTTACCACTGCGAACATCATCCCGTACTCTTCCAATCACCCGAGCCAACACAAATCCAACACCATCAGCTATAACTTTACAAGGGCTCTGACGTACCCAATTTCCAGCACTAATGTTAAAGAAGAGATTGCCACTACATTCAACTTGGCTCGTAAGAATGGATTTCCAGATTATGTGACCGCATCGATCCTCAACAGGGTACGGAAGAACATATGGAACCCAAAACCACCTCAACCCAACCGAAAAAGATACGCCGCACTCACTTACCTTAATCCTGATATTCATAGGATTGCGAAAATATTCGGAAAAGAAGGTATGAGCATATCATACAGAACTAAATATTCCAACCAGAAGATGCTGAACCTCAAACCGGACGCAAGGATGAACAACACCTACAGCCAGGCAAGAGTATACAAATTATCGTGCCCAGATTGCGAGGCGTTTTACATTGGATCCACGACCCGATCGTTCCTAACTCGATTTAAGGAACACAGACAGTCGTGGATCAACAAGGACAATGTATCCGCCTACGCCAAGCACCTAATAACCAATAAACACCGCACGGTCGACGTGGACCAGTGCATGCAGATACTATGGACCGGAAAAGACAAAGCCAAGACACTACTATGAGAAGAATATGAAATAACTAAACATAAAGAACAGAAGCCAACAACTATGCTCAACAACCAAACCATGTTCGAAAGAACGGATACGATCCAGCTGCTCCTAAATTTCATCAAGATGAAATCCACCTCCAACCGAACAGGAAGTTAAGACCTCCATAAGGTCCGAGCTTTTCCTCATATCCATTCCCTTACAACCAGTCATCGTTTGTCATAATGTTCCCCTTTACTCTGTAATTATTCCATTGGCCCTAACACTCTGTCTAATATGTATAAATACCAGGCCTGGCCAGCCTCACATCTTTGTAGCTTAACCGCCTCCGATGATAGCGTCTAGTTGAAACGCGTCAGGCAATAAAAGGTTTCTACCGCATCTCTTTGGACCCTTATTCATTTATTATAAAAAAAGACCCATTCGACAAGGCCAAGTCATCCTGCTCCATGATAACATGCAAATTGCATGGCAAAATCGTCTAACAAGGGGAGGACACAACTTCCGTCCCATTGATTTCGATGGGCTTAAACATATAACTTGAGGGTCTTCTAAAAGTAACTAGTCAAAGGATTTAGGTAAACATGTCAAGGATTGCAGCTTGTATAATTAAACAGTTTGCACTAACTTTACCGGAACTGGTAGCTAAATTAAGGTGCTTGCCTGCGGTATCGCAAATTGAGAGTTTGAGTCTCTCTTCTTATATGCCTGTCGATGGGACAGAGGTGGCGTCCTCTCCTTGTACAAGGGGCAGTCATAAAGTTTTAATTATCACGTTGGAAAAATCAAGCTGCGACCATGAAACTTGGTGGTGGTGTTAGTCCTTCTCTACAAGTTCACCCTTCAATGTGACACATTTTTCCCCACAGATGGATGATGGTAGAGACCTTGGTTGTAGAAGTCCGCAATTTGGCTGTTCAGGAAACGTTCCACCTAAAAAATCACCTTATCGTCATCCTGGAAATGCCTGCCAAGCAATGGTTTCTTCATCCGAGGAAAGAAAGAAGCCACTGGGAGCCATGGCAGCAGAATATGGAGGAGGGGGGGGGGGAGGCAAATTTTGAGAGCCCAAAGAAGCCGTATGTGTGAGTGTGGCTTGTGCAGAATGAGCATTATCGTGGAGCAAAAGGACCCCCTTGGACAACAGCAAGATATTGAAAACTGATTCATGAATGATCTTCACTTTTTCCACTATCATCTCGATTGTGATATGCCAGTCTTCGGACACTGGGTCTTTTCTAGCGAATCCAGTTATTCATGGAGACGGTCTTCACTTTGTTGTTCGTCATTCAGACTTGTTTGTCCACGCTGGAATGTCTGCACCATCTAACCACTGTGTCCTATGATGGTGCATTGTTGCCTTCCAGGGAAGATATGAAGCGAGCCATGCATGCAATTTTGGATGGATTAAGCGTTGGCAAAGCCTCAGCACTGTACCAAGTTAAACGTTCCACTCTACAAGATTATGTTGGAAGGACAAGAAATGAGACAAGATGGAATGGCAATTCTGGCCAACAGCCGACGGAGTTCCAGCTCAAATTATTCCTTCATCTGAGCCTGTAACTGGAACATCAAGTAAAGGAACACAAAAATAATTCCCTTGCCATTTCACAAGACCGACAACAGAGAAGTTTTTAACAAACAAGAAAGCAGTGGATTAGCCGAATATCTTTTTACCTGTTCATGGTTAAACCACAGACTTACAGGACCGGAATTTCGAAAACTAGGATTCCTGTATGCTAAAGCGAAGTCCATTCCATTTCCAAACTCGTGATTTTTTATAACGTCATAACGTTAGGCAAGCTGTGATAACATTTCCGTGCTCTTTTGAATAAAGTTACCTTGTATTTCATTAAAATGGTGAAAAATCAGTTTGTCCGAAACAGTCCCATCGCAGTCCGAAGCAACCCCACACGTAGAGGTTGCTTCGGATATTGCAGAGGTTTTTATAAAATTTATAAATATATAGATTACATGTGACTACTGGAAAATCACATGTACAGGTAAATGACGAAAGGTTTAGAGTACAAAATACGATAGACACATTCACAATAGAGAGAAAAAATTTGATTTTCGTGCGAACCAACCCACTCTCGCCTGCTCACATAAAAACAAAAAACTGGGAGATGATAATTAAAACTATGACTACCCCTCGTAAGCTGTCCTCCAAGAGCTCGATTGGGAGGTTCTTCACACCTGCGATACTCTCCGGACCTTGTGCCAACAGACTATCACCTCTGCCGTTCGCTGTCAAACCATACCCGTGGCATAACCTTTGACAACAAGGAGGACCTCGAAAACTGGCTCACCAACTTCTTCCGAGTCCAGTGGCATTAACAAATTGGTCGAATGGTAGGATCAGGTTGTAAACAACGACGGGGAATACAACGGGGCTTGCCTAACTTGAAGAACAAGCACAATAAGAATTGGATTTTTAAAATAAGCTGTACATTACTTTTGGAATGACACTCTTATATCTGTGGGGATGCATTAAAGTTTGTAATCTTTAAATCTACCTTAAGTTTATGATACCTCAAAATTGAAGGTAACATTGTTGATAGGATGAGATATCATCGATTTAGTGTTTCCATAAAAGTTTTTGGTTAGTCAATTGAGCATTGAATTGATTGAGTGTCGGCGATAAAGCCAAAAGATCACTCACGCTCGCAGAAGATACCTCATTTTAACCATTTTCGTCATCGCTACCAGGTGAATGATGATACACCTTGTTTTTTAATTTTTTTTAAAAATTATTAGAAATACTTTAAAAGATGCTGGGAAGAATAAAAACAATTATGTAATTTCTTTTCTAGTCCTACTTAACGAAATTGCTGCTGGGTTTTTTTCTCAGAAGGAACACTAATTGCGGGAAGCTCGTTTAACGAAAGCGCATTCTTAATTACAATTTACTCATTCGGCCTGGCTCACTCACCTTCATTCGTTTCCTCAAGACGAGATTCGAGACAAGATGGAAAAAGTGGGCGGAATCCAAAGGGCTGCTCCATTTTTAACAAGTCTCCTTTAAATTCCTACGCCTTTAACGTAGTCATCCTTCCTCCTCTCGCTTCGAGTATTATTATGCTTCGATTGGATTCAATTTGTCGTCGCCTTGACTTTTCTTAGATACTATTCTTCTTTTTTAAAAAAAATAAATATATATATTAAAAAAAAAAAAAAAAAGACGGACACCCCTTCCTCTATCTACGACAAGCAAGTGCCCGTAATGCCTGAAGGAAGTTGATTACCATCATCATCATCGCCGTCGAGATATGCTGATTTTTAGATTGAAGATATCCAATAATGGTGCTCTTCCATATCTTATCTAACGTTTAAACTGTTCTCGAGATTCGTTTATTTTAAAATAAACCAGGCGACGCCATCGGTGTGCGTTGTTGTTGTAAGAGTTAATTGCAGAATTAGATTACACTTGCACAATACGTCATTCCGTTTACAATCGAAAAGCCGTTTCGTTTTTTAAGAACGCCACCATCGCATTTTCAGCTCACCCTTTGTATTCCTCCGCGTCTGCTGCTTGCTTTCAGTATTCATCATCATCATTCCTACACTTGCAGCAGCAGATACAACGAATTCGTTTTCACTTTTTTTTTTTTTTTAAATTTTCAAATAGACTGGAACTGGATTTTTTTTTTTTTTTATTATTTGGATTAACATACGCGAGTGATCTTTTCAACCATGATCGATCGGGGTTCGTTGTTAAGAGTGCGATGACGACGAATGCGTGAATGCTTTTGCGATCGTTAAAAGTGAAATTTGTTGTTGAAGCGAGTAGGAGCGAGCATTCTTGAAATGACAATGGTGGCGGCAGTGGCGGCAGCCGAACTGGTGGTGGTGGCGGCGGAGGAGGCGATGGAGAGTGGCACCTGCCGCTAATCCTCAAAGATAAATAGAGAAGGACGACATTTCGCTTTTGTTTAGACATTTCAGTCATCGGTGCAGGTTATATAATCGCCTACTTGTGCAGGTCAATAGCTCGCACCTCGCCTCAGTGAACGGCCGAAAATGAACGTTATTTTGCTGCTTCTTCTGCTGCTGAGGAATTGAAGGAAAGGACCGCATCGTTCGCTTTGTATGTCGCTACCGAGTCTAGATTGTAAGTAAAGAGCATTTTCATTACCTTGATCGTCATTAATAATACTATGTGCGCTTTACTCCTCAATATAATAACATTTGCAATCTTATATCACCATACTAAAGAAAGATTTAAAAAAAAAAAAAAAAAGCGAAATGAAAAGGGGGATGCGTTTCTTTGGAGCAATGTCAAATCGTGATCAAAATCCAATATTTTTAAATGTTTTTCTTTAGGGTTATTAAAGGCCACGATTGCATTGCTCACTCCCGCTCAGGAGTCAAATTGCTCAAATAAACATAAAAAAACTAACATTCAGGAAGATAATTAGCATTAAGAGCTCCATTACAGTATTTACATTTGTTTATTTATAATTTTTTTTTTTTTTAATATATAAACCTGCTCTGCTAGAAAATCATTTTTCAGTACACTGAACTCGTGAATGTAAAATAAAAAAAAAATATTAAAAATAAATATTTTTCTAAAAATAAAATTAAAATTTAAAAAAAAAAAGGAAAGGAACTTTGCTTTTATAAAAATAAAAAAAAAAAGGAAGAAAAAAAATTTATTTAAAAAAAAGGAAATATTTGTTCAGAAATTCTCCATTCAAATGCTTTTAATTTTATTTATTTCCCATACCCATCTCAGCTGCCCATTTATTTCCACAACAACATGTGCTGCACCTTGCTCTGTGGAGATAATTATTTTGACCATACCTTTTCATTTATTTATTACTATTATTATTATTATTATTAATGCAGCCTAGACGCCTTTTTATTTGTTTTCTGTATCAAATGTATAAAAATAAAAGATTAAAAAAAGAAGCCAGGTCGCCACTTTCTCTGCTTATCTCTTTGTTCCGAGAGAGAGGATTGAATGAAAATGAAAATTCCATTGAGGATGATTCAAACCTAGATAAACCCAACCCAAACTTGTCATTCGTGTCGGCGTTAACGGTTTATGAATTCCCGTCCTCGAATTTGAGGTTACACGTGACACGAGAGGTCCTGTTTTCTGTAAATGGACTTTCACGTTGTTTTCAAATCGATCAATCATAGGCATTGACATTTTTGAGGTTTGTTTAAATAAATTAATGGAAATGCACTGAAGTCTCCATTAGTTGTGTATGTTTGTCTGTTACACTATGAAGATCTCAGAAAAATTCATTTTCTATTATTCGACGAATTTCGTAAATAAACGAGATGGCAAGCAAGCTTTCATTACCAAGATGAACTTAAAAAATTTATGAGTGACTTATACGTGAAGCAATATGAATACGTCGTTAATGTATTCAAAACATGACTGCGTGAGTGAATCAGATTTGTGTAATCGTGTTTGAGTGAGAAATGTAAGTAGATGTTTGTGATTGGATGAATAGTGTTTAAAATAGTGAGGTTAAAAGTGGGTGCGTGAGAACAAAACATGAGAATGAGCAAGCTCTCGTTACCAAAATGAACTTACAAAGTTTATATCCCCATAACTGGTAGCTCAATTTTCAAATTTTTTTTCAAATTTATATTAATTTTTTGAAAAGTTGTTTTAATTTTTATAGATGATTTTCAAAGTGTATTCGGTTTTCATCCATCACAATGAATTTCACAAAATGCAAATAAAATAAATAAATAATAACAAGAAATCCGGGGGGGCGGGGCCCGATGACAGTATAGGAAAGTAGCGGAAGTCCTGAATTCAAATACCACATACCGTAAAATCTTGAATACAGGCCTGGGCGTCCATTTGTCTCAATGGTTTGGACCCCCCCGGCGATTAATCGAGACCCGGCGTTAAGGGCTATTCTAGCATGGGGTGTCTAGCTAAACGATTTCGTAAACTTCCCTGACTTTTCTCGATTTATCACGTAATTTTCCCTGACCACCAGCACCAAAAAAATCTATTTTGATAGAATATTATTGATATTTTTCAAATTTTTCATTCCAATTTCGCATTTTGTTTGCTGATTTTATAAAATTGCCTGTAAAAATGCAGAACCGGCTAGGGTAAGCCAGCATGGGATTGGTCGAAATTAGAATGGGTTAAATGAAGCAGCCCACTGAAAAGATGTTTAATAATCTGAAAGTACGGAAAAACACCTGAATTTATATCGATGACGCGAAAAAGACCCGGCGTTTGTTTGAGACCCGGCGTTTAATCTATTTTTACACCCCACCCAGCTTTTATTCGAGACCGGCGTGTATTTGAATACCCGGCTTGTATTCAAGATTTTACGGTAGATTGCTTGGTCCCCTCTAACTCTGATCCCATTGGGCCAATCAAAGCCACCCCCATATGATAAGCTATGTTTCGAGTTTCAGCCTTTGCACATTAAAGGTAGAAACTATAAAGGGGACAGGCAGATGGATATTGTGAAAGCAGTAAGTGCTCTGCTATTTAATGAATAAATTGTAGATCTATTTTTTATTGACCAGGCAAACCGGTTTTTAGTAAACGAACCTTACGTGATAGCGCAAATGGTTTTAAAATTTGAAATTAGCATATTCAGATTATTAAAAAAATCACTGGAAATTTTCTTGACAATAAAACTGTTATTGAGTCTACTGTGATTCCCCACAGCAACATGAAAACCAAAGTTCATATAAACATAGTTCGGATAACGAACGATTTATGAGATTTCCACAGTTAAAACTGAAGTTTCAGCAGCCGGTTTTCTACTCTGTGATGGCAGGTGACATGCGGAGAAGCTACAATAAATTTTCAAAATGACAACTGTGGGACCCAACATACACATTAAGCCGATGAAACATTGACTATTCATCAAGGGTCCCTGGGCTGTCTCTGGTGGCGCTGAAAACATTGTTAATATGGTTCCGAAGCTCTACTGTTCAGGGGGGGAGAGGTCAGATAACGAACCGTTTATTACAGTACTGTCGGCATGCCACGAGAAGACCGCTGAGTTGCTTAATGTGCTCGTATGGTGTCGCTGCAGTTGCAGATGAATCTATTCAGTGTTGGGGGACAAACAGCCAAATTTGAGTCGATCCATGTTTTATCGATATAAACAATAGAACGATTTTCTTCTCTTATTTTTTTCATATTTCTCAGGTATCTACCTCTACATGTAAACGTTTTCATTTGATTGGAAACATGGCCGCAATTCATTTTTTGTGCTACTTGATTTTAGCGCTTTTCCTCTCTTCATAACTATAGCCTGATCTGCAACTACAGCGACACCATACGAGCACATTAAGCAGCTCAGCGGTCTTCTCGTGGCGTGCAGACAGTACCCCCCCCCCCCCCGAATGGTTGTTATAGCTTCTCTGCATGTCGCCTGCCATCCACAGAAGAGAAAAATCAGCTGCTGAAACTTCAATTTTAACTGCGGAAATCTCATAAACAGTTCGTTAACCAAACCATGTTTATATGAACTTTTACTTTCATTTCACTATGGGGAATCACCACCAGAAGTTTGTGGCAGGGATTTAGATACTCCCTGTATAAATTGCGTCAGTATTTATTGATTTTTTGTGTACTATTAAACTGTTTTGATTCCATTTTGCTGTGACTCACTGTTTTTGAGATAGAGCCTATTTCGGAAATTCTATTTTTGGACACAGAAATTTGCTCATAATACGTTAATTGTATTTCTGCTTCACAGCTAAAGCTCCTTAGAATTTTTACAAGATTTTATTAATTTCTTGTTAAGGTCTTGTTAAGATTGGTATTCCAGTTTTTAAAGAAATTTGATGGAGCGGAAGTCTATTTGGATTTAAGAATAAGTATCAATTGGACGTAGCGATACTTATTTCATGCGACCTCACTAGCTGTGAGAGTATTAGGGCACTGGTCCTCTGGCTTTCATCAGATCACAGGCTTGAATCCCGAAGTAGCATGGATTTTTGTATTTGTTCTTTCTAATCTTGACTAACAGCCTCTAATCCTCATATGTCCAGCATGGAAGCTTTTTGGATCAATATTAACTGTGCCTTGCATATGCAGCCAGCTCGGTGGTCGAGAGCGCTAAGGTGCAGATCTCGTCATTTTCGAAATCATGAATCGAGGGTTCAAATCCTGCTGAGGGCATGCATGTTTGTGTCTGACTAAGACTTGAAAGACCAAGCAGCCCAGGCTGACATCACAGTGATCCGTAATTGGTGCAGGTTGGATGGTAGTTTGGGAAGGCGTTGAATGGTTTCTCTCTACTTCATCCCATAAATGCTCAATCGGGTTGAAATCGGGCGACCGAGCTGGCCACTGAAGCAGGTGGAAGTTCGTGCCATGTTCCTCGAACCAGTCCAAGACCACTCGAGCACGGTGACAGGGAGCATTGTCCTGCTGAAACTGTCCGTCACCACCAGGGAACACAGTCATCTTGAATGGGTGCACCTGATCAGCAACAATGTTCAGGTAGTGTGCCACATTCAGAGATGTGTCTATGGATTTCAGAGGACCTAGTGTGTCCTAAGAGCAGGCACCCCAGACCAGCATTCTTGCTCCACTTGCCTGTATGGTTGCCTGCTGACAGGATGGGTCCATGGCCTCGTGCTGTCTGTGCCAGATGCGCAGTCTACTGTCTGCATGATGAAGTAGGAACCGCGATTCATCGGACCAGGCGACCTTCTTCCACTCATCCAGTGTCCAGTGGCGATGCCCGTCTGCCCATAGTAGGCACGCTTTCCTATTTTGCAGTGGCAGCGATGGTACTTGTACTGGCCTCCTGTTGTTAAACCCAGCTCGCACCGTGTGCTCCGAAATGGGTTGGGATGCTCCCTCATTGAACTGTGCTGCAATTTGTTGGGCTGTTCCTGTCCTGTTGCTGTGGATGATTCGTGCCAGTCGCCGTTGGCCTCGTTCATCCACGGCTCTGTTTCGCCCGGAGTTGTGTTTATTGGAGGTTGTTTGTTAGGCATAACTGCCATTCACGGAATACCCTTGACACTGTTGCACGGGAAAACCCGAGATGGTTCGTAGTTTGCGAAATGCTCAACTGCGCCCGTCGAGCTCCAACGATCATGCCTTGTTCAAATCGGTCAAATCCTTGGATTTACTCATATTCAGTCAACTTCTGCTGCTGACAGCAACTTGTGATCCAATGCATCCCTTTTATACACTGCTTGGGCCTGTTCCACTCCTTTGTTGGGTGTCACTGGGAGGCCGATCCATTTTCCGTAAGACGTGTTTCTAATAAATTGGTCGTTCAGTGTTGCTAATAAAATAAAATAAAATAAGAAACGATATATTTCAGTCTGTAGGCATCATTTGTAGCAACAAAGCAAATAAAATCACTTTGTTTTGAAAGTCACATTGTTTGAAAATAACAATAGCATATAATACGGAAACAAATTAAAAATTAAGAAAGAAAAATAAATAACTGTACAAATTTCAAAAAACTATAAATATCAATAAACTGCCTTCTACAAAAATTAAAAAAAAAAACCCAACACAAATGTATTTATTTTGACAGAATTTGTTCATGAAAATAATGAAAGGCACAGTATTAGGATTTCTTAGTTTCATTCGAAGAACTTCACCTATTGGCTTTATATCTTCTAAGCAAATAAATTTTCTGTATCTTTTCTGGGTGTGGTCCGTTTTTTGAATTATGTTTTAATCACAATTGAAAATATAAATAAATAAAAATATCAATTGAAAATATAGTGAAACCTCTTTAAGCCGACCAGCAATGGTTCCACGTAAATGTGGTCGTCTGGAGAGGTGGTCTTCTTAAAGAATTGTGGGGAGGGGGGGGGGATATAATATAGAGTAAGCGTAATTTATAAAGTTTCATTGTTTCAACTGTTTAACATTTTAAGCTTATTAAGTAGCGGAAGAATGAAGCTACTTATTGTTTTCACAATGTCCGTCTGTCTGTCCGTCATCTCCATAATTTTCGCATTTTTTGAGGTAGAAGATTGAAATTCACAATACAACTTACTATGGGCATGGGCACCTTCACTATTTAATTTGGTTTTGATTGGCCCACTGGGGTCGGAGTTTCGGGGGCGGAAATTAGAGGGGACCAAAAGGTCTACGCGTATTTATGCATATAAAGGAATGAAATTTGGTATGCAGATTCCTCTAAGCAAGATCAACATTACTGTAAAGTTTGGGCAAAATCGTCCCAATAGGGTTGGAGTTGTGGGGGTGGCAATAACTTGGTCTTAAGAAATTTATGGCAACATACAAGGTCTGTTCAAAAAATACGTAGACTGTTTGAATTGCGCGGGCCCTGTTGGTGTCGCCATCTTCTGACAGATCCGCTGATTACAAGGCAGTTTTTTGATTGCAAATATCAGTATGGGTTGATTAGCTACGCGGTTGTTTGTGAAGTGTGTTTTTTTTTCGTTTGGCGGATTTTTAGAATGAGTGACTTGAACGAGCAAAGAGTTGCTGTGAAATTTTGTGTTAAACTCGGAAAAACTGCCACTGGACGAGTGGAAAAGGCCAGAAATGTGGACGAGAGGTGACTGGTTGTTTCGTCACGACAACGCTCCAGCCCATTCAGCCCTCAGAACTCGAGAGTTTTTGGCCAAACACTCGATCACTGTTCTTCCTCACCCACCCTACTCACCTGACCTCGCTCCTTGTGACTTCTTCTTGTTTCCCAAACTCAAAAGACCTTTGAAAGGAAGGAGATTTGAGACGATTCCCGACATAAAGGCAAATGTGACGAAGGCGCTGAAGGACGTCACAAAAGAAGCGTTCCAGGACTGTTTCCAAAAGTGGAAACACCGTTGGGATAAGTGTGTGCGTCGGGGAGGAGAGTACTCTGAAGCAGGCCCAGATGTGTAACTTCTGAATAAAGTATATTTTGTTTTATGACGTCAGTCTACGTATTTTTTGAACAGACCTCGTATATATAGGGTGTGATATATCATTCGATCGAAAATGATGAGGAAAGAAAGAAGATAGGGTTCTTTTATATTTTCTAAATACAAGGTTCAAGAAAATCAATTTTTGATATAAAAAAAAAAAAAAAAAAAAAAAAAAAATGGGGGGTTAAAAAGTGCAGATGAAGGAATAAAAAAAAATAGTGAACCGGGGCTTTCGCTACTTTCCTATACCTTCCTCGGGAGGCTTAATTTCTTGTTATGTTCCATTTATTATTTTAGTGATTTGCATCATGGACTAAAGTTTTATTAATGAATTTGAATGAAATTTGCAAAAGTTTATACAGTAAAGTGGCTATTCAATATAAACAGTGCATGAAAACAAATTAATACAAATATAATTATATAGCAATAAAAGTGTTCCCAATTATTTGATCAAAATTATCCCCATTCTTTCAGATAACGCTACGTTCTGCAAGAATTGACTGAATCTGGGTTTTACCACAATGGAATTGTTGGGCCAATTCTCGTTGAGATTTTCCTTTCTCTGCTTCATTAATAACAGATATTCTGTCTTGCAGCGATAAAAACAAAGTTTTCTTTTTGACATGGTGATAACAAGAGGCAAGAAATTGAAATGTGATGTAAAGTGAGCCCAATACGTGCATTCTAAACTGCAAACACGTGTTGGGCTATTCCTAATAGTAAGGTAAAGCGGGGGAGTGAATGCCACTGATACATAAAACAAAGAAACAGATTGAACAATGCTCAATTTCCTACTCCCCCTTCACAAAAAATTGAGCATACTCTTTAAGCTACAGGAAATGGCATTATTAACGCTTCAATCCCAAGATTTGACTCGATTTTGCAGTGTGTACTGGTCAGTTTAAAGAGGGAATACTGTTGATTAGTGCCTAAAATGGGTGGTCGTTGGTCGAGTAAAGAGGTGGTCGGCTTAAAGAGGTAAAAATTCATTGTGCCTATGAGACATTAATTCCGTGCCAAGGAAAAGTGGTCGAGTTAAGAGGGGGTCGTGTTAAAGAGGTGGTCGAGAATAGAGGTTTCACTGTAATTACACCATTACTAACATCGGTGCACAGGACTGAAGATACGAATAATTCACTAGCGCATTTACATAAAAAGTATTGCTTCAGCATATATCATAGGACCATCTGAAAAGTGAAGGTACACAAGAAGTCAACCATTAATTTACACGCGTTTGAGCTGTAGCACTGAAAATTCTATGGGTCGGTCCCTGAGACCACATGTTAGTACTAAAGGGTTAAGCATTATTCACATGGGCACAAGCACCTAAAATCGTTTTGTTGAGCTCAATAACTCAATTACTCAATTTTTGTACTGCATTGAGCAATGTAATAGACATATTCACAGTCCGCAATCATGATAACTCTATAGTCTCAAATGGGTATTTGTTAAACAGATAAATTTGATAAAATTTGGGTGGCTTGACTTGATAGATTTGAGTTTGTCAGCTATGGTATCAGTGAGAGGGGTTTACTCCAAGAACTTAAGAGACTGAGGTTTATTCTTGCTATAAAATTAATTGTCTCTCTGATAAAATTAATCACAAAAAAAAACAACAACAAAAAAAAACTGTAAAGTGAAAACATATAAAGAAAATAAATCCACGAGGAGGAAAAACAGGAAATAGATATCCGATATTTCCTTTTTTTTTTTTTTTTTCATCTTTGTGGTTAAAGGGCCATCCATAAATTACATCACATGTTAAGGGGGAGGGAGGGGATCAACAAAGTGCGACATCGTGTGACAAGGGGGAGGACGAGTCATAAGCTTTGTGACTTCACATGTATAAATCTAAAGTATTAAAACTCTAAACCTCAACTCTAACGAAAAACTTTAAAATATTACGAACTCTATCAATATAATAAGGCTTAAATTTGTTTGTGTCACTTCTTGGCACATGGCGGCCATGCGAGTTCACACTCGCTGTACCTTTAGGTCAGCACATCGGCCGCTTTTGGTACGTGCCAGGGAAGCTCTTTGTTTGATAAATGATGACGATGCTATATGGTTGGATGAAGAAGATGTTGACACATCGAATGTTCCTAACATTATCCAAATTGAGAACGATAATATAACATTCCTTTATAATATAAAGGAATGGGTTCAAAGCCCTTGGACACAAGATGATTAAATTTTGATCTTTCATTTGATTGGTTATGTTTTGTAAATTTTTTAAAATGTTTGATTTATTGTTGATTTTATGAAAAAAGATTTTAAATAGAAATATATAAAAAATTTTGGAAGTGCCGTTTTAATTTAATAATTTCTAAATTTAAAATTGGAAAATATGTGACGTCACACAAAAGGAGGGGGTTATACAAATGTGACCACCTGTGACAAGGACGGGGGGGGGGGGGGTCATGAACTTTATGTCGTATTTTATGGATGGCCCCTAATCTGAAATCGGGGGGGGCCGGAGGTTGCCAGACACAGTAAAGCTTGTGTGCGATACATAAACAGTATGTACATAGAAAAACATAAGAATACATGAAATGTAGTAGGCTTAAAATGATATATAATCACAAAAGATCTCTATTATTTTATTCAAAACAAATACAGAATATTACAGTATTGTCTTATCCGTTACTTCTAAGTTGACATCCGAACCTTCTCCCGAGATTTGTCGCCAAGTAATTCCGATTCTCTCATGGAATCTAAAAGGCCATCCATTACATGCTTCAAAATTTTCACTTCCTAAAATCCTAGTGTACTCTTTGGTCACTTTGCATCGGCTGTTCAAGGTATTGACCAATCAGAATAAGACATTTGACCTATGAATGTTGTAATTAAGGGATAATTTAAGCTAGGGAACGTAAAATTAGAATGTTAATCTGAAATGTACGTTAATTTGAGGTACGTTAATGAACTGAAAATTTTTAACATTAAAAGACTAGGTTTTCTGCTGGGGATTTTAAATTTGAACATTTTTTGAAATGGACGTTAAAGTGAGGTACGTTGTAATGGGGTTTTACTGTAATTAGAAAATAATTATATAAATAAAAGGTATATATTCTGTTAAATGATGGACCCTTTTTAATTTTTTTTAAGTCGTAAAGCACTCGACCTCTTTAATCTGAAATTTTATAAGACTGAAACTCCCATTAGCCAAACATTTTTGTGAAAAATTAATATTTGAGATCTGATCATGTTTCATTAAGAATTGGCCTGGCACTCGAGAGCACTGAATTTTTCCAGCTAAGAGTCTGTTGAGTCAGGGGTTCGAATCCTGCCATGAGTATTGATATTTGTGTTTGTCTAGACATCAGTAGCAGTAAAACAGAATTTGGAAATTTGTTGCCGTTATAATGCTAATATTTGGCAGGAAAAGTGCATTGCAGAAATTTCAGAGTTATTAAAAGTTAGAAATGACACTCTGTTGCTTTTAATAATTAATAAACTGCAAAATTCAATAAAGTGCTTGGTTGAGTGAAAGTGTTCTAATGCACTTTGTTGTATGAATCTAATGGTGAAAGTGTGCATTTACTTTTCAGTTTTCATGCATGATTTATCAGCACGATACGACACTTTGTATGAATTTTAATTTGGAAAGAGATGGAGGTTGGTTCTCACCTTTATTATAATGATTACGAGGGGTGTAGTATATTGATTTACCTTTATTTTATTTTGACATGTTCAGATAGGTGACACATAAGCTGGTAAGTCCACCTTTTCATTATAATCTCCTTTTAAATGAATACATTTTTCCCAGGTGTGATGGCTGCTCTGAGCCCTCTGGAGCCATTTTTTGGAGTATATTTACCCTTGTCCTTCCATTGCATTGACTGCTGTTTCGTCTCAGGCTCATGGTAATGAAGCCATGTCTCATCACCAGTCATTAGCCTGGACATATAATCCTCGATTTTGGTCGTGGCATATCAGGTCTCTGCTCACGTCCTCACGCATTTGTTTTTCATTTGCCGTCTAAATTTCAGAACCCACCTGGTCCCCTTTTTTGTTGATATGCACCCACTTTTTCAGCCTTCTACCTAAATGGTTTTCTGTGAAGGCACAAGCTCTCCACACACATTCTTAAACCAATCACCTATGAATTTCTGCAGTAGTCACATCAACTCGTCTAGTGCTGACCACTGTCCATGTTATCTGCTTAAACACTGACAGCAGTGACAGAAGTTGGGTTGGTGTGGACATCTGGCATCCTCTTGGTTTTTGCTGCCACCTGGTGGTAGAAAGATGTACTATCTATGCGTGAATGTCATCACAAGTGAAATTGTTAATTACGGGTGTGTTTGTTTAATGCAACGAAAGCGACGAAGGAGACTACCAAGCGACGAAACAGTGACAGTCGTCAGAGTGACGAAAACAAACGAATTCGTCGATCCGACTATTTTTAAAATGGCTTTCGATGCACGTAATTGCATTTACGCCGATTTAAGCCAAAAGTTTATATTGGAGTAAACTAAAATTATTAAGTCGAATTTACAGAAACCGTATATATGATTGAAAGATTGCTGGATATACATGTATTTTCAATTCATCCTGCTTGCTTTGGTTTCATTGCGACTTGAATATGGCTGCTTGAATCAGCTTGAATGCTAATTCTGCAGAAGCTGACGATTGTTTTAGCTCGTCGACTCAGTCGGGTGATGAATCATAACTGCGTCAGCGTCACTGGCAACAGCAAACAGAAATAGTCGGTCTGACGAGACTAAACAAACGCAGTTACGTTAACTTTGTCGCTTTCGTTGCACTAAACAAACAAACAAGTGAAAGAAAAAAATAATGTGTAGATCAATATAATCATGGCAACTTTGATAAGATAGAAAAGTCTAAGCACTGACTACTCAATATTAAAGAGGTGTGAGTGATATCCTATGGCTCATATTAAAAAGAGTTTAAATTTAAGACTTGCAAAACTTAATGCTTTGATTTTGCTCATATTGAAGAAATATAAAAAGTAAACTAAAGATATTAGATTGGAAGATATAACTCATATAATGTACCGTAATTAGTTTTTTAGATAATGTATGTATTGAACTTTGATTTAAAGGTAAATTCTATGATCACATATAACTAGCTTATGTAAAATTTCTCCATTCCAAAAAACTTCCATTCTCCTCCTTCTCCTGTGATTGAAATGGATGCCATTTTTCTGGTCCTGTGTATGATGCCACAAGGAGTGCAAAGGAGCTTAGGAATCATAAATTGCAGTGCCAAAGTTTCCATCAATTTGTTTTATTACACTTAATAGTTTGAATGCATTCTGCACTGAAAACTGGATAAAGAAATCTTACGAATGTTTTTGAGACTACAGTGCTTGGCATGAAAGAAAAAAGATAATGGCACATGCATAATATACAGGGTGTAAATTATCTCCTTCAAAAACAACTACACTACGATGTAGAAGAAATTCAGGCGATTAAAGTGAAATAAGACACTTGGGGTCTCAAATCGCAAGCAACGCCGTAAATAGGAGGTATCGCAATATGCGGCTTCCTTACAGTGCTCAAGCTCTACCCATGTGCAATAGAAATTTTTTCTCTTTCCTGTGGGCATTGTCTTTCTTCATAGTACATCCAAATACAGTTTTCTTTTTCTATTTTCAGAAGGTGAAGGGAATGGATGAAAGTTGACATTTTATCCATGGAAACATGACTAAGTTTTTCTTTTTTCTAGTATCCAAATTGTATCTATGAGTTACACACAGACAATTAAACACATTTCAAATGTAATAGCAGAAAAGCATGGGCTACTCCTCCATTTTGAAATTCTGCCCACAATCACGTCATTAACTGCAAACGGCGCATGCGCTGCGTATGAGCCGTCTGCTCTGAGGAGTGGATTAGACAGGGAAGCTGCATATCGCGATACCTCCTATTGAACCTCAAACTAAGCTGAATGGCGTGGTGCTGCGTAGCACGAGCCAAATTCGGGCGATTGTGTTTACGCAGCGCGGCCTGGCTGGTTCCCCCCCCTCCCCACTACCTCATCCCGAAGAGGTTCGCCTTCCACTCCAACGTGACGTACTCTGCTATCGGTATTAAACAAGGTTGGTACTGCTTGTGCTACTGACTCCGGCATGAGAGCAGAGTACGTCACTTTGGAGTGGAAGGCGGACCTCTTCGGGATGAGGTAGTGGGGAGCGAGGGAACCAAGCAGGCCGCGCCACGCGAACACAATCGCCCAAATTTGGCTCGTGCTACGCAGCGCCACGCCATTCAGCTTAGTTTGAGGTTCAATATACGACGTTGCTTGCGATTTGCGACCCCAAGTGTCTTATGTCACTTTAATCCCCTGAATTTCATCTACATCGTAGTATAGTTTTTTTGAAGGAGATAATTTACACCCTGTGTATGTTTATCTATTGTAGATGTCCGGTTTATTCATAATTCCTGAAATCATGGTGGCCTCCATCTCGCCTTTAAGTGTGTTTGTTTGTTCAAGTTAAGCTAGAACCATGAAGGTTATAATCTTTTTAGCTATCTAAAGAAAAATAGATCTGTAAATAGTAATGATGCTATAATTAAAGCGACTAGCAAGGAAGCAGGAGTTTTGTATTTGCCTTTAGGTCAATTAAATAGAGAAAAGTAGCAAAGAAAATTCCACAACCATGACTCGAACCAGGGACCTTAGGGTTACCATTCTCGACGCCATAACTACTAAAGGTCGGTTCCCACTAGCAGAGCTGATTTGACGTCATACCGCAGCGTAAAAACCGCTACCGTCTAGAGTTGAGATGGATTCAACTTTACCGCCACGATAAAATCTGCTGAGGTAGCGTCCGCCAATGAAATCAATGCATTTTATGTGACGTTGGCAATCTCTCCAAGATGGCGACTCGTTTGGATACTGTAGTTTTGGAGAGCAGCAATCTTAGCAAACATCATCAAATAAACAGCAACACTCTTGCTTGTATCTCTGTTCATTTTTGTTTATTTGCAAAGACTTAAAACACTACGTCCATTTTTTTTATGCGTCCATTATGGGAAAACGCTACAGATTGAAGAGACTATTGGGCTATAACGTAACTTGCCGCGATAGTGGGAACTGATCGGCGGAATTACCGCTGCGCTTAACTGTGGTGGTTTTAACCGTTCCGCTCTCTGCGGCAGATAGTGGGAACCGGTCTTAATCCACCGTAGACATGGCTGCTCTCACTATCAAATGTCTTATGAGCATAGGTTACAATGCGGCTATTTGTTCGTAAGCTGGGACTATTTAAATGGCGAATAACATTACAAATATATAAGCATATATAAATCGAAACTGGAGATAATGCTCCAAGCATAAGATAATGATATCAGAATAAAAGGAAGGAAAAATTCCATGACCTGGATTCGAACCAGGAACCATGACTATGACGCTTGTTGCCGCTACCAATTGGGCCGTTGTGAGCACAATACAGCAAGGCTGTCATCAGGATATGTGCTCATCAACTTTTCTGATGGTTTGGAAAGAAGGAATTGCCGATCTGTGAGCTGGGTGCCTGCCCTATCATTGGGCCTCCTTCTTAACTATCTTGTAGTCTTTAAGAACTCACGATGGCCCAATTGGTAAAGGCAGCAAGCGTAAACTCGTGGTACCTGGTTTGAATCCTGGTTGTGGAATTTTTCCTTCCATTTTTCCTGATAATATCATTACAAATATAACCAGAAAGGATTTTTTCGTGGCATATCTCTGAATATTAAAAATTAAATAGAGAAAAATAGTAAACAAAAATTCAGCAGCCTGGACTCGAACCAGGGACCTTCAGGTTACAGTCCCGATGCCATAACTTTGCTAGTGACAGCTTCCACGTCCACGGTGGCTTAGTGGTTATGGCATCGGGATGGTAACCTAAACGTCCCCGATTCGAGTCGAGGCCGTGGAACGAGAATCATTTTAGGGAATGCCAGGAATAATTAACGCTCCATTTCTGATTGGCTGACTGAATTTTAATTGTTTACGCATTTGCTAGTTTCCTTTTTCTTTCGTGCAAGGGAATATAAAACCAATAATACTTATTTCGGCGACGAGATTCCCGACAGGTTCTTGTAGCAGGAAATAACATCATGTTCCACTGATTTCCTTGAGCAGGGAAAGGAGGACCACAGAGCAGATTTTCGATTTTCCGGGGCATTTTTTCTTAAGTTGAAAAATTTTGATTGGTGTATACTCTACTTTTGGTAATGATTAAAACAAAAACAAGACAAACTTTTCCATAGAATTTACCTATAATTTTAGTTATGAATATATTACAGTAATTAAAAATAAAGTTGTTTAATGTTTGCAGCCCCAACATAATTCTTTACAATGGATGAATGGATGTTGAACGATCTCTTGGAGTGTTCCGTCTGTCTAGAAAGGTTAGACAGCACAAGTAAAGTTCTTCCGTGCCAACACACGTTTTGTAAAAGATGTCTAGAAGAAATCATCTCTTCTCGAAAAGAACTGCGATGTCCGGAGTGTCGGATTTTGGTGGAAGCGAAAATAGAAGAGCTTCCGTGCAACATTTTACTGATTCGTATTTTGGAAGGCATGAAAAATGCCCCTCGTATGAAAGGTCAAACAAATTCTCCTCAGGGAGAATCCTCTCAGAAATCACTCATTCCCCCTTTGGTATCGCAACAAATTGCTGCTACTCTCCCCCAGACAGCTGTGAAGCAGAGCCCCGGAGATAACCGAACACTTGTTCAACCAAAACAGGTAGAAAGTTGGTTATGTTTGTAAACATTTTCTATCACAATAAGAATGGAAACTTTTTTAATTTTTTATTTTTGGAATAATATTTTAAGGGAGATAAACTTCAGCAACCTTGTGCAAAGGCTTTGTACTCGTACGAAACAAAGGAACCCAGGTAGATATTTAATACTCTTTAAAAATAACAATTATAATGATTTATTCATGAAATGATTTGAAACATAATGCATTTTAGAATTGATTTTAAAGAAAACGTAGGGTCATTCATTTTTTTTAAGCCTAATTAGTTGCTAATTTGGATCCACTTATTAGATTGCATTGACTGGACAACATGTTTGAAATACAGAGCCAACAGAGTTCTGAGTATTCAGATGTGAGTTAATCCCATTAATAGAACGTAAGCAGACTCCTCATTTCCAGAATGCTTTTTATAGCGAGGAAACACCTACGGATGAAGCAACAATTAACAAATTGCTCATTTTCTCTTCCCCCCCCCCCCCCCCTAAAAAAAAAATTAATTTTCTACCTTCTAAGTGCAGTGTCGTTAAAATTGCATATTTGATATCGTAAATTGAGCAATAAAATATCTAGTAAATGGTTATTAACATATTATTAAATGGAATGTTTTATCCAAACACTAATGTTGAGTAAGGAGTGTTCTGCTAAAAAGCTCTTTTGGAGTGACATTTTTGAAATTGTTGTTGGCTCTTGTGTTATTTTATTTTATTTTTTATTAAATAATAAATAGATCATCATATATTAATTGGTAATCCAGAATTTACGGGTGATTCTTAAAAAAATAAACACTGTAGTAAAATCATACAATCACACAACGATAGTATGTACTGACAATTTCTCTTTGTATGTACACAAACTTGACTTTTTCGCTCCTCAATTCTTCACGACAGTGTCTAGAGATTCCGATGTTTTTTTGTCATTTCTTTCATCAATGTACAATAGTTTCAATTCACATACCGTAAAATCTTGAATACAGGCTGGGTATTCAAATACACACTGGTCTCGAATAAAAGCCGGATGGGGTGTTAAAAATATATTAAACGCCGGGTCATTTTTGGGTCATCGATATAAATTCCGACGTTTTTCCCCACTTTCGGATTATTAAACGTCTTTTCATGTGTATGCCTTCTAATTGGCTGCTTCTTTAACCTATTCTAATTTCGCCCAATCCCATGCTGCCTTACCCTTGCCATTTCTGTATATTAAAGAAGTTCTCGTTATAAACTTCTCATAGGTAGGGTAATCATTTGGACTCGATTTTTGTCGTTATCAATGATAACTTATAATAGTTGTTATTCTCCATTCAGGTTAGTTTTTTGTTACTTCGTTTATTATTTTATTTTAAGTACTGGGAAAAGTCAGGGGATTTTTTGAAATCGGGAAAAGTGAGGGAATTTTACAAAATCAGCAAAAAAAAAAAAAAAAAAAATGCGAAATAGGAACGAAAAATTGGTCAAGGAAAATTACATGATCAACCGGGAAAAATCGGGGAATTTTACGAAATCGTTTTGCTAGACACCCTCTTATTGGGAATAGCCCTTAACAGCAGGTGTTAAATAAACGCCAGATCTCGA
>JAHWFO010052448.1:527599-553914 GCA_023313115.1 Rhysida immarginata | reverse complement strand
CTTTTTTTTTTTTTTTTTTTTTTTGCTGTCGTATTTTTTACAGTAAATTGTAAGTAAGAATTGCAATTATACGAGGGTGGGCTGAAAAGTAATACCTCCAAGGCCATAACACTTTTATTTTTTAATGAATTTAAAATTTTTTTTTTTCAAATGACGGCTTATTTTGTTCTCTTTTCAATGCATTATTCACTTTTCAACATAGTCCCCATCTATGTCCACACACTTTTGCCAACGTGACACTAGTCGTGACATCCCGTCGGAGAAGAAGTCCTTTGGTTGTTTTTGACACCAGGATCGAATCGCGTCTTTCAGCTCGTCGTCAGAGCTGAATCGATGTCCTTTAAGCGATTCTTTAAGCTTTGGGAACAAGTGAAAATCGCTGGGAGCGAGGTCAGGGCTGTACGGCGGATGCGGTAGAACCTCCATGAACTTCAGTCGCTGCAACCCTTCTTGTGTTTCTCGACTTGTGTGCGGACGTGCATTGTCGTGCTACAGAATAGGGTCCATACCCTTCCGAACTCGGAGCAACCGGGCGCGAAGCTTCTCTAGCGTTTGCACGTACTGTTTTGAGTTGATCGTGGTTCCTGGTTCCAAGAAGTCGAGGTGGACAACACCCTGGAAGTCCCAAAAGATTGTCAACATGACTTTCCCTGCTGACTCGACAACCCTGAACTTTTTTGGGACGTGGAGATGTTGCATGGCAATATTCCAACGATTGTCGTTTGTTCTCTGGGTCAAAACGATGTGCCCACGATTCATCCCCCGTGAGAATGCACTGCAGAAAAGCCTCACCCTCACGCTCGTACCGGGCCAACAGATCCTGGCAAACGTTCTTTCTCTTCTCTTTGAGTTCAGGAGTGAGCATATGCGGTACCCAACGAGCACACACCTTACGATATCCCAGCAACTCGGTTATGATAACGTGCACTCTCTCCTTGGAAATTTGGAGCTCTGTAGCGATGTCATATTGCTTAATTCGGCGGTTGGAACGAATCGTTTGATCGACACGAACTCGATGTTGCTCGTCTGTTGGTCGTCCACTGCGGGGTTGATCAGCTAGGCTAGAGCTTGCCGGCTTTCGTTCTTTCACTAATCTTGCCCATCTTCTCACTGTACTGACGTCAAAAAGTTGCATTTCCGTATACAGCTGTCATTCGGCGATGAATTTGGACAGGATCGCAACCTTCAGCTGTCAAAAACTCAATCACTGCGCGCTGTTTCAACCTGATTTCCATGTAGGTCGCCATTATGTTTCATTTTCAGCACACCTATGCCATCTAGTGACATAGACATAAAGTGTTTTTGAAAGAGAACAAAATAAGCCATCATTTGAAAAAAAATAAATTTTAAATTCGTTAAAAAATAAAAGTGTTATGGCCTTGGAGGCATTACTTTTCAGCCCACCCTCGTATATGCTTATTCTCGCCAATCATCATTGTCTTGAATAATTACGGTGCATGATAATAATAAAAAAACGTTCTATAAATTCATTAAAAATTCTACATATTTACAGTAACTTACAGCATTTCTTTATGTTTTTAATATTTTACAATAAATTGTAATTTTTGTGTACATACTGTGAAGTCCGATAGTTTTATGAACATTGTAAATTCATTAAACTTTTACTAATACATTGTGAGTTCTATAAAAAGTTTATGCTGTTAACTCATTTAATCGATGCTAAAATATTTTAAAAAGCAGTAAAAATTAAATAAATTTTACCCAAATAAATTGTTAAGTTTTCTAAAATTATAATAATTCCAATGAAACTTGCGTTAATTTCAATGAAAACTGCGTTAAATATTTTGGAAATTGCGTTAAAGCAAATGCAAAAAGCTGTGATTGCTAACTATTAAGCTTCCTTGTGAATTAACATTACGGAACACATTGCTTTTATAAATATTGCAGCTCTCAACCAGGGCCATCACGTGTTGCGCCACCTACCCCTTCGAGCGATTCGGAAACAACGCCTCTCATCACTAACACAGCAGGTTAGGCCATGACAAACTTTATTGTTGTATCTGAAAGTTAATTAGTTTTTTCTAACCACCCTGTCATTGTAATTTTCCAGTGATCTAAATTAAACCTTAATATGCGGTAAATAAAATTTTTTTTAATTACCGATAGGTGGTGCAACTCCACAGCCTGCAAGTTCATCATCAAATACAACATCATCATCGACAACATCGAGTTCTTCGTCTTCATCAACAACCTCGCCTTCATCGCCGCCAGGCTCTTCTGGACCAGCTCCAATTCCATATCCGCGTTTTCAGTCACAACGATTACAACGAGAGAAACGGCATTCGTTCACAGTCGTATCCCAGTCAAAACAGTCTTCGTCACAACTCAACTCACATCGACATTCCATTGAGATCTCCAGCCCATCGTCACCCGTTACGTCATCAGATGACAGAGCTGTCACCACATCGAGCCCCAACTCATATACCCAGACGTGGTCAGGTTCAACGAGCCACGCAATGCATTCACAGGTCTTTAATTTTGAAATGCAGATTTTTTGATGTTTATGACGTTAATAATATAAATCTGAAGGAAACTTTGGGAAATTTTTTTTTCTTTATTGCTGCAGTTACAGGAATCTTCTGGAAACAATCTGACCAGAAAACATAGCAATAAACAGAAGCGTGGTGAGCCTGCCCCAATTAGTCCTCAGGCAGGAGGAGATAATGTCACTACTGTTAATTCAAACACAAACACAATCCCAAGCACTCACGCAGCAGTGCCAACATTGTAAGTAACTTTAAATAAATTTGTAAAATTAGTTGTAAAACTTTAGATTGGGGCCTGTCTAATAAGTTCTACTGGTCGTGAACAAGATGCTCCCCCATAAAGTAACGACTGGTTGTGCTCTGTTTATATAAAAAATGACTGATCGCACTCATTGTTTACAACCGGCCATCTGCATGATCAAGTGGATTCAAAATGATAGACAAAATTCAAGCCATTGGTTGTGCGTTGCATAATTCATTTCTTTTTCTGACAGCAAGGTTACCGAATTATGGGTACTTTTGTTAATGTGATGAAAGCGACAAAGTGCACACAACTGGATTTGTTTAGTCTTATCAGACTACTTCTGTTTGCAATTATCAATGACATACAGTTATTATGCTCGACACATAAACTGAAATGAGGAAATTATAATAATTAAAGAATTTTAACCTGTAAATGCATTTTACGAGCTCCGACAATGTACTTCTAATTTTGATTTTTCGCAACTGTGAGATAACTTCTCTTCAGACAGTCACACAAGCAATTCATAAGAACTGATGACCTTGCACAAAAGAACTGGCATAAAACTCTAAGTCATTTGGCCTACGATGTCATCACTAGGGCACCACTGCTAAAAGTATGTTTTCTTGACAATGGTTGGGGGGGAAAACCCGTTCCTTTGAAAATTTTTCAGTGCAGTCAGTCAAGCTTTACGTCAGTTCCTTCATCAGCTAGAGGGTCTCCTGAAAAGGATTTTAAAATTGAAAAGGAGGCAAACAGTGATAGTTATTAAAATAATATTTGCAGGAGATTAAAGTATGAGGTCGGAAATTTGTTTTTGTATGTGTTATTGTGTTTTGCACACCAATCTTTCCTCACAACGCGTAAAGGCATTCTTAACGACCTGCACGTTTGGTGTCGTCATCACCAACTCCGGACGTCGACGATATTGTCAACCTACCTAACCTAACTTAATGATACAAATGCTTAACCTAATCTAATGATACCAATACCCAGAGCCGGTTTTGGGCAATTAGTTACATGAGGCAAGATTGCTAAACGATGCCCTCTTCCATCCCCACATTATGATAATCAGAATATGAAAATTTGAAATGAGAAATGCAATAAACATAGAAACCGTCACCCATTAAATAAAAATATTAAAAAAAATATTTTTAATTATATTTGGAATATTCATTTCTGTGGCTAACTTTTCATTGTTCAGTAGAAAATAACTCCACTTTGGCGTCCCCTTACAGCTGTCATCCGAGGTGACTGCCTCACTTGCCTCACTCTAGATCTGGCCCTAATAGCTATCTAATCTAACCTAAGCTAATACCTAACCTAACATCTAACCTACTTCCCCTAATCTAACATAATACCTAATACCTATTTAACCAAACATAACCTAAGCTATTACAGTGTCTCCCCAGAAAATTTTAGGGAGTTGACCTTTAGGAACTGCAAGCACTGTAGTGAAGATGCACGTTCAAACGCATGAATAATCCATTCACAGCAACTGTTTCGTATGAGTTTTTCTAAAGAAATTTTACATCCAAAATTATGAAACTTACGATTCTCGGCACTTCGCGCCTCACATAACTCTCAGCCCTGTGGGCCTCATTGGTCACTGTTTTCCGTTACACGAACGCCTTCGGCATTCTGTCTACGACGTCCCCCTTCAGGGGTTGCCGAATATAAACATACCCCAACATGTTTAGTCACAGGAGGCAGTTGGTTTTTCCCCCGGCCGGTTACAGGAGGGCTGATGGTCAATACTTATTTTATTGGTCAAAGAAATCGCAGATTCAGGTTGCGGATTAATCTAAATTCAGTCATACGAAACAGTTGCTGTGAATGGATTGTTCATGCGTTTGAACGTGGCGTCTTCGAGGGATGCTTCACTGCAATGCTCGCGGTTCCTAAAAGTCAACTTTGCCAAATTTTATCAGGTGGGTGGAAAGATAAAATAGCCGGGCAGACAACAAGTAAACACTATGTGCAGCTTCTCGTGTATACAGCCGGGTGGCACGCCCATTCAAAAGGGCCTGGGGAGAACCCTGCTAATACCTATCTAACCAAACACAACCTAACCTAAGCTAATAATAATAATAATTCATTGTATCCAACAATATCTGCCAATTCCTCACGGAGCGGTTTGACGAGAAAGTCGTTCCAAGTATGAACACATGGAAATGACCTCTCGGGAATCAATTCCAATTGTAACATGTGATCTGTTGGCGACCGGTCAGATTTCTTAGACAGGCCCTTAGAAATAGCAAAAATGAGAATAACAATGGCACTCCTCCCATTTTTGTTCAGCTACATGGCAATGTACCAGTACAAACCCCACAAAGATGATGAGCTAGAATTAAAGAAGGGAGAGCTTTACACTGTGACAGAAAAGTGTCAGGATGGTTGGTACAAAGGTACTTCGCTGAGAACAGGCTTGAGTGGCGTTTTTCCTGGGAATTATGTGCAAATAGCCAAGTGAGTTGGAAATTATTTTTAAAATTTTTTTTATTTGCATCATTTTCTTAATTTGATTATTGCACAGTTTTCTTTTGAAATTCTTTCTCTGATGCACACTTTTCACCAAACCTAAGCCTGTAATTTCCACTACACACGAACACTTGTTTTCTACTTTTTGGTGTTTCTAAAGACAGTTCTATCGGTTTTTCTTTTCGTGGTTTCTTTTTTTTATTTTTTTTTTTATTTTCCCTCCATGACTTTTTTTTTATTTTATTTTACTTCTACATAACGTACCCTTTCCTTTGACTAGATCATCTGTCCTTCAAGCTCACTTTCGTCAGTCTTCTTCATCTCTTGCTAACGTGCGACGCTCAGGGTCCTTACCTTCTTCTCCAAACCAAGCTCAGGGACAGCGACCCAAGTCGGGCTGTCATCATTCTGCGCGTGGTGGGGTGGCTGGAATTTCCGATTCTAACTCTCACTCAAACACTAACATTTCTTCATCTGGATCCTCGGTGAAATCTCAGGCTTACAGTTCGGTTGTTAGTTACAGTAAGCCTAAATCAACTTCCGAGAAGTCGCCAAGTTTTTTAGATTGGGCCCGCAGCGTCGCTTCCCTTAATCCACCGCCTAAGCCTCCGAGGCCACACTCTCCTCGATCCCAGTCTCAACAATCGCACAGGCAGGGAGGCCACAGGTAGGAGAGTCACGATATGAACCATTTTAATATATATTTATCGCATAATCTCTTTTATCATTCTCTGTAACATTAATCTAGATTAGATCTTAAACGTTAACTTTTTTGTAGATTTTAAAAGAACGTTTCCTCAGAGTTTTGGCGTTTTTGCCTCTTTTAAAATAATAATAATAATTTAATAATATTAATAATAATGTATGTACTATAAGTTTTTATTTTTATTTTTACCTTCTATACATTTCACTTGCTGTAGTAAAGAAAAAGGAAAACGAATTGTCCTGAAAATTTATTACATGTGTGTTAATCCACCTAATAGGAATAAAAGATCTGAATGGAATTTAGTTTGTCTGAGCTTCTTTTTCAATCCAAATTGGCTCACATTAATTTTTTTTTTTTAATACACAAATAAAAGTTTCCAAATTTTGACAACCTTCGAAACCCCAAATGTAACTGCAGCTCTTGATTTTGTTTTTCCTCCCCGCATTTGGTCACATAAATGCTTGCCATTCACAGCTTTTGGTCTCCAACTATCTAAAGATACGATTAATACAGAGGTTGATTCACGTTCGTCTGAACAAAATTGGAATGCAGGATTGTTGTCGCGAGTCTGTGTTACTGTTGTCACGCGAAGCCATTCCGAAAAAGAACAAAATCTAGTTATGCTTGGACAAAACAATGGTTCCACGAATTACCCCATTTTGTGAAGCCCTTTCTGACCTAGAGTTCTCATATTCTCGGAATGTAAAAGTCTTAGCATTATTACAGGGTGTCCTAAAGAGGACCGACAGTTTTTAAAATGGAATAGCGTGCAAATGGTGACTGTTATTAAGGTCTTGCTGCAGGAGATTCATGTGTGAAGTTAAGAATTTGTTGTGATACATTTCTTTGTGTTTTGCAGATCGATTTTTTCAGACTGCTCGTCTGGTGCCATTATGGCCAACCTGGACGTCCAACAAATGGAACGTATCACAAGCACCAAATTTTGCAAATGGTGTTTACATTAAACCTGCAATTTCAATATGTACACTATTGTAACTCATAATATAATAGCTCACATCTGCCGTGATCCTAAGACTGATCTGAAATTCTGATTCATGCTTCAGCGCAAAGGTTCGTTTTTATATGTAATTGAATTAAATCGTTTGGTTTCTACAGATCCCAACGAGAGGGATTTCTTCTGCTTAATAATGAGTAGGTCGAGAAAGGGTAGTTTGTTGTCAGATTCTACTTTCACGGTAAATTTTATCGAGGGCGCTAGGCTATTTATCTCATCACGGAAGTCAACAAGGTTCTGTCGAATATGGTGAATACATCATCAACACTGAAGATCTCGGAAAGACGAGAGAAATCAACTCAAAATCAAGTTTTTGGTAGAGTTTCATGCAATAAGTATTCCAAAATGCTGTTTTCCTTGATTGTTCATCTACTTGATTCTCAAGGTAATGTTCACAAATTATTGCCACACCATATCGCTGAGCGCAAGACCAATGCACGGAAATTGAATGAGACACCTGGCAGGAGAAGAGTGGAAAAAAGTGGTAATGTTAGACGAAACACTTAAGCAATGAAAAAACTGTAACCTCAAAAGATTTGAGCAATCTTTTTTTTTTTTTGCAAAAAATGGGTCGTAAGGCCAGAGACATAACTCCAACAATACAAGGAAATTTTATAGCTTGTCACCATGTTTAGCTATAACAGAACATTAATTGTGTGCAACGTTTCGTCAAAAGCAAAACTTAATGTCACCATTTGATGCAGAAAAGAACCAGATTTGGCTTCAAGTCACATGACAAAATCAACAGTTGAGTTCTTGAACATGATGGTCATAGAAATAGGAATCGGGTTTATAGATTTCAGTCACCAGATGCTGCTCCTGTGGACTACTGTGCTTACGGGCTTGAGAAGTCAATGAGCTCTTCATTAGATGGTCTATAGAAAGCCTGCAACGAAGCATGGGACACCATTCCTCTTTTTACCCTTCAGTGTGCACTGTTGGGTGGAAATTCCTATATCATGCCATAGCCAAGATGCATAGAAGAAAACAGATGGTAGCGCATAAGATTTCAGTATCAGTACAAAGCATTAAAATTTCGTTCACATAAACATGAATCAACCTCTGTATATCTAATCAGAAGCGTTAGATTCAGGTATAAAAGAAAGAGGAATGAAACAAAAAGTAAAGGAAAAATTTACTGAATTTTCTCTTTTTTGGGGTAGGTGGGGAGGGAACGTCCAATTTTAGGTTGCCACATTTCAAAGGCAAACATGAAAGAAAATATTGAGCTTCAAAATTTATTTTCTTCTTAAAGTTTCCATGCCTGAAGTATAGCAATTGTGTTGCTCGTAATATTTATATTCTTTTTCTGTGGAGAATATAAGTTAAACGTGGAAACCTTTGAGAGCCTGTTTCTTATTGAGGATTGTTTCATAATCTATAGCATGTATCTTGGAAAAGAAACTTCTCTGGATATCTTCACAAAATTTGTACTAATCCTTTGATTACTGAGGATTTTTTTAGATTTTTTTTTATTTTTAAAAGATTTACGCGAGAAAGCTTTATGGAGAATGTTTCAGTATAGTCTGTTACATTTCAAACCAAAGCAAGATTTCAATTAACCCCATTGTCAAACTTTAATTTATGCATCTACTCTTAGCCATCACATACATACATGAGCAATATATTTTGAAAGTTTCTCTCTGGAGAAATTGATGTGCTTAAAAACCAGAATTGTAAAATTTTCGTTGACAATGTTAAAAGAAATGCATTTCTGCTTATACAGTGGAGGTGAAATGAACAATGAACACACAGAAGATGATGATGCCATTTTATGTTCAGAGTCCTGCAAACTAAACAAGACCACGATCATAAGTACAAACTCATTTTGTATAAGATGTGTGTTCAAAAAGTATCGAAGAAACAAATAAGACGTGGGAGCCCTCTTTCAGTGCAGATGTGAAGGAGACATTCATGAGAACACGTGAATTTTTTTCTCGCCTGCAGATGGTGTTAATCTCTGGTAATTGGTATAGGAGTGAATAAAGCTTAATTTCCATGCATGCGTTTTGGACGCATTTATAACTGCGTCTCGACGCAGAAAGCAAATGTGCATCTGGACACACCTAGACGCACATTGCAACAGCTCTTGACGCATTTAATTCGAACGCAAGTATCAGTTTCCATGCATGCGTGAAGTCTACGCAGAAAGTTCAACTGCGCATGCGTCATGAGTTTATGTTTTGCAATGTTTCTCGTTACAGGGAGAAGCTTCTCTCTAACCATCATGGCCACCACCTTTTATCGTATAATATTGACCAATTAAAAATTTCCCCGATCAACATTTCTTCAAATTCTCTTTCTTCAGCCATGTTGTAGCGAAACGACGACTGGACTGAACGTCTTTTGTTAACAAAGCAAGTGCGCTTGCGCAAAACAATCATGTGATCTAGAAAGATTTGAGACGCATTTACAAGTGCGTCAAGAAGTAGAAAGCTTATCTGCTTCACTTTTCTGCGTCCAGACGCATGAACTCCAGACGCACGTCAACCAAGACTCAGAGACGCAGATATCCGTTTCCATGACACGTGCGTCAAGACGCACCAATTTATGCATCTAGACGCAGAGACGCAGTTAAAAACGCATGTATGGAAACTAAGCTTTAGTGCAGCAAGCGCCCCTCGGATTGTGAATTTACGAAAAATGACGAAACGAGTTGAGCAGTGATATTGCATCAGATTTTGCCAAAAGCTTGCAATACTCGAGCAGAAACCATATGCAAGATCCGACGGGCTTTTGGGGACAATGCCACGAGCCCATTCTTTGCATCGGATTAAGACTTTTTTGGTCAAACACAGCATTCCTGTGCATTCTCAGGGTCCCTACTTGCCCGACATAAGCTATTCCCCAAGTTGAAAATTTTACTGAAAGGGACCCAATTTGAATCAAAAGAGAACACCATTCCAACAGATGCATCTCAGAAGTATTTTCAACAATGGCGGGACCACTGGGAGAAGTGTGTATAATATAAGGAAATTAGAGTAAATATTTTGTATATGAAATAAATGTATTTTTGCCGATCAAAGATTCAATACTTTTTAAACACATCTTGTACATTGTTTATTAAAGATATATACAAACCTCAATAGCTTTCTTTACGCCCAAACATTAGTAACTTCTGTATTACTCTAGGAATGGGCAATCTGTTGAAGGTGTTATCACAACGGAAAGCACCTTTCACCTAGTCCTTTGATTGAGAGGTATATGATATCACTCTTGCCCAGACAGAAACTAGTTTCATCACTGAATACCACTGACCTCCATTCATTCCTTTAAGCAGCCGTTCTTGGCACCATTGAAGGCACCGTCTTATCGAAGGACTTTATGACTAAGTCAAGTTTCCAAGCTGACGGATGTGCTTTTACAGTGGCTCTGATTTCAGTGGACGTTACTGTTCGGTCTGCTGGAGCGGCCTTTTGAATGCACCGATCCTCACGTTAATCTGAAAGTCTGCACTGTCCTGAATCACATCTGTGGGCAAGTCCTTCCTCTTTCCACAGTCTCCAACAGTCATGCACTGCAGACATCTCCCGTTCAACTCTGTGTAATTTGGTGAAGGGACCATCCTACTTCCCAGGTCATCCACTGCGAAGTTGATTATGCAGGCTTGTTTTGCTTGGATTGCTGTGTTTCATACACCATGCTTTACTTCTGACTGTACGTATATCAACACATGCATTGCCATAGACAACACTCATCGTTTGATGAATGTCTATGGGTGCAGAACCCTCTGCGGTGAGGAATTCAATTACAGCAGTTTGTTTCAACTGAAAATCCATGTATGTTGCCATATTCTCAAATATTCCGCACAGCAATGAAATTAGGTCTCGTGATAGGTAATGAATCAGACTTTCCTTTCATACCAGATTCACGTCTGTATCTCATAAATTGCTGAAGCTATCATTTAGGAGACAAATCTTTTCAAAACACCCTAATAGACAACCAAAACAAGAAATGCGGGTTGATTCTCTATTGTGTCTGTTGAAACGCCGGTATTCCCGCAATGAAAATGGATTACTCCACAATCTTGAAAATTTGATTACATGCTGGTAACGATCCTATTTATAGTTGTACATAGACCATCAGCAATGTCACATCATTCCTTCTGGGTGTTCATTTTTCAATTTGCACTAATGTATATAAAGCAGGTATAGTTGGGATAGTCATCCATAATTTGATATTTTGAGTGTAGTCTGGCTTACTCATTTTATTTGCTATTATGCATTAGCATGATAAGCATTTGTGAAGTGGAAATTTGTCTGCTCTTCCATGACGTTTACAACGATGCAGAATCGCATAAAGAAACCTTTTCTTGCATAACTCATTTTTGAATCATGAGAAGAAAGAAATCATGCATGTTAAAACAAAGAAATGGAACTTGTGCATTCATAATAGCTGATTAACACTTTAGAAGTTTAATCTACCTAAGAAACAGTGAAAGGACAAGTAAATATTGGCTTTAGAAACGTAATCCAAGATAAGTTTGTTCAGCCGTCGATTGGTAAATAAAATGAAGTTTGAAGCAAATGTAAGCTTAACTGCCCGTTTTTGTAATTGCATTTAATGCGATTTTGCAGACTTAACAAATTCTCAGTTTATCCAGAAAATTATAAGTCGGCTATGTTTATCAACTTTTGGTATTGACACTTCATTGGCAAATTCCCTTAAATTTGGTCATGCTTAGATAAGAATGCACCCTTTCTCTCTTTCCCGTCTATCTCTATTTTTTTTTATTTTTTTTTTTTAATTTAAATGTTAATAAGTATAGTTTATTTAAATCAGTTATCCATTAAAAAATCATTTGAATAAGTTTGCTATCTTTTAAGAATGCTTTCTCCAATTTACCATATACAGGGTGTCTCAAACTTTTAGGATCAAAATTCTATAGATGTAAACTGAGATAGGAAATCAATGGTTGGAAATGCTTATTTCAGGCACTGTAAGATCTTGAATGAGTAATATGTGTGAGGAATGTTTTCATAAACTGCTTTCATTCTCTACATCAATATTTGGTGGCCTGTTTCTCCCAGTGATGGTGTTTTCAACAACTGCAATAGCCATGTTTTGAATGATGACGTTCCACATAACAGATATCTGGTCACCAGGGGATAGAATTGTACAAGATCACATAATAAGACGATCTCCTGCCACGATGTTACTTGGGGTGTGTTTTGATAGACTCACAGACCTAGCGAGAGCTTATCGTGTAACTATGGCTTGCGAGCTAAAGTGAGAATCTATCGAAACCCAACGGGAGGTAGGCTTTGTTTAGGTGCTGTTTCACTTTCAGCTTTTGCGATTTCTTCAATTGCAACACTAACTGTAATATTTTGTTGACGTTGTTGAAAGCAGACATTGACATGCTGTAGTATCACGTCGTAAGTTCGTGAATACCACTATATTCAATCTATCTATATAAATCCTCTATGGCTGCCGTCATCTTTGAAAAGCAGGATAGGTTCTCACGAAGCTGTACGACCTCGAAGCTAAGACCATTTCGTAGGGTCTGGGATTGCCTTCTCGTGACATTCTTGGCTCTACTGAAACGGGTGAGACCATCTCACGAAAACCTATTGAAACGATTCAGAGAGCGAAAACCTTACTATCACGGGTCCATGAGTCTATCGAAGCACGTTCACTCATGATGTTTAGATTAGGTTAGGTTTGAGATTTCTGTACCTCGTCCTTGATTCTTAATTGGTTGATTAAAGAGAATGTCCGACGTAAGGAAAAAGAAACTAAAGGATTTTTTGCTAGAAGTGAAATTAAAAATTCTAGATGCCGTTGAGAAACCAAATGCAAAAAAAGGGCAGATTGCTAAAGAATTTGAAATTCCTCCGTCAACTTTGTCAACGCTAATAAAAAAAACGCTGAAAAAATAAGACAGCAAGCAGAGATAAGTGGGATAATTAAAAGGAAACTGATTCGAACAGCAACACATGAGGAAATGGAAGAGGCATTGCTGAAATTGTTTCAACAAGTAAGTTTACTTTTTTTCCTGATGACAAGATCGTTCAACAGTGTCTAGATAGAAACCAAGATGGCAGAGTCGAAAGTGATGATGATTCTGGGCAAATTCAGCACTCTGCTCCGTCAACACAGCGTACGGGGAAAATGTTCCCTCCAGATTTATTTACTCAAAACCAAATAATGTTTTAAGCAGAAATTTTGTAATGTCATGTAGACAGACCAAAATAACAGAGTATTTTACTGAAGCAACGAAATAAAAATGTGCGTATTTTATAACAGTAATTTTTCTATGCTTATTTCGAAAGTTATCAGAGTTGATACGAATTCCAGTTAATACGAAAAAAAAATTTATGGTCCCAACGATTTCGTATTAACGGGTTTCGACTGTATTTAGAAAATCAAAAGAGCTCGATCTTTTTCGTTTCTCTAGTTTCCGATCGAATGACATATGCCATATGTTAACACTTAAAAATTGACCACATAGCGCTGACCCCAACTTCATAACAATGTAGAGCTTGCTTAAAGGAATCTGCATATCAAATTTCACTCCTTTACTATAACGACAGATGGACCCCCTCTAACTCCAGCATCACGTCCCAAGCATATACCTGCTACCCTATTTTCATGCAGAAGGGGCAGGTCCAGTCTAATCTGCCTTGACTCTCAGTAAAAGTACCTGAGTTTGCAACCGATCAACATCCGGTAAGACGGAGCAGGTAAAAAACCTCTTTGCACCCGACTGTACATCGCACTTCAGACTTGGATGAGTCTCCAAAGGCCCGATTCTCGCAATTCTCAGTTGGATTGAGGGGCGAAAGGAAATGCTTGACCAGAACACGTCTACTCTATATATTAGCCAGAGTAAAGGAGAAACACAAACATCCATGCCCTGAGTGGGATTCAAAACCATTAATCACTAGCTCGAGAAGGACGAGATCAGTGCCTTAGCGCTCTCAGCCACAATGTCAACACAATAAATTCATAGCTACAGTTTTCCCATGCAAATTTCTGCGGACCAAGAAAAAGTGGTCATTAGCACAGGGTTCTTGTATGTATTTCTTACCATTGGGTTCCTATCTCAAAATACTCCAGTCCGCTACCTCTGTAGAACTTTGATCCTAAAGGTTTGAGACACTCTGTAGTAATGAGAATTCAAACTCATCAAATAAGAGGTTGGAAGTAAAGAGAATAATTTTTTAAATTTATAATTTTAACTGAGCCAACATTTCTCTGAGAACATTTAAGGCTTCTGCTTTTTTTTTTTTTTATTATTTTTTTATTTTTATGCTTTTGTGCAATTGTGGTGCTAGAATTCGAGATTACAACACAAGATTTAAGTTAAAAAATAGATAAGTAAATTGCAAAAATTACAGCATCGACTGACATTTGTTATCTAAAAAAAGAAAATTGTATTCTACAGAGTGCATAATGCACCCGAACTACCGCCTCGTGCGCTTAGTCCAATGACATCTTCGGCATCAGGAAATTTGGGTCCAGCATCGCAGCCCTTACTCAGTCCTCAGCCACCTGTCTCTCAGTCGTGGCACGGGAGCAGCAATAGTGCCAATAGTCCCACTTCGAATAATCAAGTACGACAGGCTGCACAAACACAGTCGGTAATGTCCACTGCTGCAGCGGTTACGCCACCAAATGTCTCAGTTCACAATTCGTCTGCAACTCAACAAAAAAACGAACGAGGAGAAAAAGTAATTTTGATTTTAAGTGTTTTCTTTTTACGCATTCTATAAAAATTATTATTTAAAATGTTCAGGTTTATTAGAAGCAGCATTTTGTCACCATTTGCTATCTTCCAGCGTGAAAGAAGAGAAAAAGAAAAAGTCAGCCTGATGAAGCGCCTCACTAGCAAAAAGAAATCCAAGTCTCCGCCACCTTCGGCATATTCGATGGATAATCCAGTCTTTGTCGATTGTACATCGAATACCGGGTCTCCTCACACGCCTCCACCGATTCACGTGAGGCAAGTAGTGTTTGTAAATCGTGTTGTACTGCCAACAGAATGGGTTGCAGTAGCTAGAGTTATCTGTTGTTTTCTTTCTTGTTTTGTTCTTTTAATTAGATCTGGTTCTTGCCCTAGTGAAGTGGTTTTCAACATGCCATCATCTTCAGTTAGCCATAAGAAATCCAACTCTTTAGATGGAGCCAACGAGAACAACAAACCAGCAGCCCCACAACCGAGTCAACCTGCACCTCTTGTACGAGAAAGGTAGGGAGCGTTTTATCGAAGCCTTTGTCCATGCTTAGAGGCTATTCGAGATAAGTATGTACTCCGTCAAAGCAAACTGCGTCACCCACTCTTTGAATTGTTGCATGATTTGTCTCAGCAGTTTTCACGTGAATCGCGCTAAGGTTTGGCCATGTGTGTAAATTCCCCGCTCGCCAAGATTATGGTGTTTTTAAAATTGCGCTAGATTAGCCTCCGGGAATTCCCACCAGTGCACTCGTTATGTGCTTGGGGAAATGGTCTGGGGCAGCACATGCCGTTTAGCACATAAAAACTTATAAAAAGCGTTAAACGAGTGCAAGTCACTCGGAACTAAACTGAAAGAAAAATGTTTTTGGTGGAATAAAATATAATGGTTGGAAGCCCTAGTATTATCATTCAAAAGAAGAACTAGAGGATCATTCGAAAAATCTTTACTCGATTTCAAAATGCTCCCATCATCAAGTTTCGAAATGGTGTTCAATATGGCCCCTTCTGACTGCAAACACGTTTTCATTTGGAGCATTTGATGCAATTTTCTATTGCTATTAGCAGTAGGGGCTTTCGTTCCTAATCTTATACAAAATTCATGCTGGATGGTTATCGCTGACTTGCACTTGCTGAAGCAGAGGACCCAAATGCTTTCTGTCACTTGGTTGCCATATCGAAAACAGCTAAGACCAGGGAGACCTCTGCCAGCAGCCTCAACAAACTTGATGATTCTCTCTTTCGAAATGTAGGTGGAACGTTCAGCTACCGTCAACAGTTGCTTAGGTATTCTTATTTATTTTTCAAACCCACTTATCTGTTAGGGTCCATGGAGGCAGTAGCTTGCCCTCAGTGGTAATACTTAAGCGACTCAAACCCAGATTCTTCATGTAGTCTAGCCATCTGGTTCTAGGCGAATCTTCGGGGTCTTAATTACCAGCTTCGAAAATAGCAACTGCCTAGGAAGACAAGTCTGTGGCATATATATATCCCCCCCCCCCCTCCCAGATAGAGTGCATAGCAACACAACAACAGCCATTACTTGAGTGGTCTCAACTGCATTGGTATGGCCATGCAACACCTTCCACGTGCCTCAGGAATCTATTATTAGCCACACTGGCCACCACCCAAGACTCATGACCATAGGTGAGAATGGGGACAAAGATACAAGGAGCTTCATCTCTGTAAACTTCATGTTGTCTGTTGCACGACGGTGCCCGCTCTCTGGCTACTGGGTGCAAAGATTTGTTGCAGCGATTTTGATGGAAAGTCCCCCAAATGGCCCTGAATTCTCACCTCGTGATTGCCATGTCTTTGATCCACTCGAGAAAGCTCTGAAAGGACGGCAATTTACAGAGAATGGTGAGTCTCAGGTCGCTGTTGAAGAATGATTCCATGGCCAATCCCGGAGCTTCTTCACCTCGTCAACCTATGTATAGGCATTTTGTTCCGTATGTATCACTTTTCATTCTGTATACTTACTAATACCATTAAAACATTTGCCAAACCAACAGGAGCCCCATTTTCATTTGGGCGACTCTTGTTTTGTTTCCGTTTTGTTACCATGGATTGCCACAGTTCATGTCATCGGAGCGGAAGTGCGGTCGTCGGTGTTCAACAGCCTTTAGCCTTGTGCATTTACAAGACCGGTTACATCTTATCTCGAATACGGTATAATCGTTTGCATTGTCTGACACTTTTTCTTTTAATGTCTTTGTAGGTTTCGATGCATTGTGCCTTATCCACCGAACAGCGAATATGAAATCGAATTGAAGGTCGGTGATGTAATATATGTGCATAAGAAAAGAGACGATGGTTGGTACAAGGGAACATTGCAACGAACTGGAAAAACGGGCCTGTTTCCAGCTAGCTTTGTCGAGTGCTTTTGAACAATATTGCATTTCCTCCCTTCTCCCTTAATTCATTGAATCTAGTTGTCATATCTATTTAAAATGTATGCCACACACCCACAGGACTTTAAGACTCCCCTTCCCTTATCATATCCATTTTTCAAAGGGAGGACGTATTTAATAACTTTTCTTTTCCTCCGAGTTACTTAACCAAAGTGGATTTTTAAAACTAGAATCATGTTTAATAAATTCTTTTTCTCGAAACAGGTTTGCGTAAAGGTTAATTAAGTGGCATACATTTACCTAATAAAACCTCACTGCCATTATATTGGTGATAAGTTACTTAAGTGGTTCATATAAATAAATAATAGCTCTAAAGTCAAGTTTGGTCCTTAGTTTGGGCCATGGTTGTACATTTTTTTAGGTCTCTGTGAATTGAAAACTTGACTCGTCTTTCTTTTCCCCTTATCCGAACAGTTTAGTGGAATGATAAAAAAGAGATTAAACAGTTAGTGCCTAGCGAGTTTAAAAGTGTAGGCCTCGCCTGATGTTTTCCTTCAACCTGTATTTCCATCTGTTTAAGAATGAAAGGGGGATGTTGGGTTAACTTTTTTTTTTTTTTTTTTTTTAGGTGTGCCTAATAATTTTTTTTTTTTTTTTTTTTTATTAAATATTAATTTAAGATTATCTAGTACGATTAAGAAGATGCCTCTTAATTTATTACTAGATTGCCAAGTAAATATTCTAATTATTGTGCAAAATAATTTTAAAAAAATGAAATTGGGACAATTTTTTTTTAATGTATAATGATTGAAATAAACTTGATGGTAAAATAACTTTTCCTGTTGCTTCATTTACAGCTTTTAGAAACACAAGTCACTTACAGCTGCTCTAACCTTCAGTTAGTTAACGATTGGTTAAGTCCTTTAAGGGGAGTCGCACCTTTAAAATCGAATTTTGGGTCAAACTTTGAAAATTATACAACCTGTGACAATAAAGTTCGGTGAATGACGTCAAATTGCTAACGGTCGTAAGAGTGCACCATCGTCGTATCCTGCCCCAGACAGGTTGAGACATGTTTAAAACAAATTTGAGAGAATCAGCGCTGCGAGTGCGTTTATTGTGTTTAAACAGGACATTGAAGAGAGAAGGCGTAGTACGCGCGGTCGAAACCCAATATGGATCAGCGAACGAAAGAGACTCATGAAATGATGACAACAGTTTACAAAGAAAGTGCTATTACCTTGAAGTGTGTTTATGAGTGGTTTAAACCGTTCCGAGGAGGCCGGAACACCGCAGAAGACGGGGGGGCGCCCCCCCCGAAGTGGCCAGACATCCAACGTAATGTTACGACCCAACTGAAGGCTATCCCTAAAAACGACTACGCCAGGAGTTTCCAGGACTTGTACAGGCGTTCCCAGAAGTGCATTACCATCGACGGGGATTACTTTGAAGGATAGTAACTAATGTTTCATGTAAACGAGCAATCCACTCTCAATATGCCATCATTCACCGAATTTTATTGTCACAGGTTGTATATTGGAACCTTCAAACCTTCTACTTTCAGTCTGTGCAAGTGGTTTTCTCAAATTAGTACGTTTTTAACCCCCAAAACTGTTTTTATTAGACCCTTGTGTAATGGCGTAAACCTAATCTCCATAGGATAAAAAGAAGAAGAAATGCGTGTGTACAATACTGGCAAACTTTGATTACATTTTTCTCACGTTCAATTTTTTCCCCAAACGCGATTCTATATTTTAAAATATCTCGACTTCTAGTGAATGGATTTTCATAAATTTTGGAAAGATCTCATCCTCCTGCAGAGGGCAGATTGGTTACTTTTTCAATACAGGGCGATTATAAAGTCACTATACATTTTGGTGAAAACTCAGTTTTATTGCAGTATGCATCAACCAAATATCATACCAGGATACATTCTTAGTAAATTTCAATGTGTCCCCCTTGCACATCCTGGCACAGCTCCCAGCGTTCCACCGTGGCCCGGAAAACATTGCGGTGTAATGTCCTCCACCGCGGCTGTAATCCGTTGTTTCAGCTGTGCAATGGTGCATAATCCTGACCTGGTACACCTTGGACTTGATAAAACCCATGCAAAGAAATCCATTGGAATCAAATCTAGGGACTGTGGAGCCCACAGTCTTGGCAGGCCCTGACCAATCCATCTGCCTGGGAATGCGTGATTCAGGTAGTCCCAACGATGTTGGCCAAATGGGGTAGTACTTCATCCTGTTGGAACACATCGGTATCCTAAATCCTTCATCTCGCAACTGTGAATTGCTCCAACATGTCGAGGTACACGGTACCATTGATAGTCCCCTGGGCAAACAGGAAGGGCCCATAGACCTTTGACTGTGTTACTCCCATCCACACATTCACTTTGGGTGTGTTTGGGTGTGCAAATAAATGAAATTCGTTAATGATTTCACCAAAATGTACAATGACTTTATAATCACCCTGTATAATAATTAGATAAAAAGTTATTATCTCCAATCCTCTAGGGTGCAATCGTAACTTGAGATATTTACTTTATATTTAAAAAAAAACAAACCATTTTTGGACAAAAAATAAAAAAAAGTAATCAATCTGGTCTGGTCCATGAAAAATGTCTGGTCTTTTCAATGGTGTATACAAATTTAATAATTAATTTAAAGCCAACAAAATGCACTTCTTAGTAACTTGCTAACTAATGCAGATATAAGGATACACTTGGCGTCTTTTTGAAGACAATTTGTAGATCTTTCAGTGTTCAAAATTTTATTTAATTGTATGTAGAAATAGAAAAGTTATTATAATTTAAAAAAAAATCTGCCCGCACAGGAGAGACTCCCCTTAAAAGGGAAATGTTGCACAAACCCTAGTTAAGTTTCAGTTAGCTAACTGGATGTAATATGAGTAACTTCAAGACTGACTATGATGGCCATTTCTGACAGTGGTATATTTAACGAATCATTAGCTCCATGCTCTGTGAGCACTAGATAAGCACGTTGCATTCCCAACCCCTGCCTGGGAGGACCTTCTACTTAAAGATTTTGGTATCCACAACCACACAACTGTGGCATTAGCTTAGGGCTGTCCAAGATTTCAGTCCGCGTGCGCACGGGTGATTTTTCTTCCCCTCCATTGCACATTACGTTGATCAGTTCCTTAAAATTGAGTTGCTAATTATCAATTCGACACTGTAAAAAGAACCAACGAAAAAACGAGGCACTTTACCATTTCATTTCCTTCGTTTTAATGTGACACAATTCTCGATGTCAGGTAGAATTGTATTTTCTTTTTCCCGATAGGACACGATTGCATATTAAGCATTTAGAATCCGATGTGTGAACAATGAAGAAAAAAAAACAAAAAACAGATTCTCCCACTCCAGTTTAAATACTGGTTCAGTGATTTTATGCTTTTTTGGAATGTGCACCATGTTATGCTAGACGAAAAACAAGCCAGTATCACTAACAAAAGAAATAATGCCTCATTTAACGGAATCGCTCCCTAAAGTCTGGCAACACTGCATAGGAAAAACTATACCCACTCCTCCTCAGTTTTGGACTATCTTCTCGGCTTTGCCTGCGAGCTTTTTATGTTGCAAGCGGGCGACGTGCACGATTTGGACGGCCCTGCATTAGCTACACACAATTAGGACTGTGATTGGTTTGTTTTGCTTCAATTAAACTTCCGGCCAACAATGGTTGATTGTTTTTAATTAGCTGTTTGATAATTATCTCATCTAAATGGTTTATCCAAATAGCTTATCCATTTCAGAATGCCATTTTACTTCGCTAACCATGAAGCTAAACCATGGTCATCGAACATCTGGTTAAGTCCTAATCTCGCTTGGTGCAACACAAAAAATTTTAACTGGTACTTTTAACGAACAGTTAGCTTTAACTGACCTTGTTGCAACTGGCCATTAATTGGTTTAGGTTAACCAGCAGTCAAGGATAAATCCTGGAACAATCCTTCTTAAGTGCATTTACTCATACATTTTCTGTGATACATGTTTCAAAGCACTTGTTTTTGATTTATAGTAAACTAGGGTTCTACCCATCAAAAATGACGGAGAACATTTCAATGTTTTTATGGCTTAATACACTATATAAATTTTTTATGGCTTCTACCGATATAAATTTTTATTACATTTTTATTTTACTTTTTTTTTTTTTTGTTACATTTTCATTTCATTTCACGGTAGGGTATTGTTAATCATATTTCTACCAATAATAAGCCCGAAATTGTCCCTACCGTAGGCGATGTAACAATGTATAATTTTTCCGTGAGCAGACTTTCTAGGTGGCATCGATGCAGCTTGCAGTATCATCCTTCTTTGTTACACATGCATTGCATTGTAGCATTACAGCGTACACAGAACTAACCGACATAGGAAAATGATCTCTTAAAATTAGGTAACCAGGTTTTTTTTGGTTTTTTTTTCATATGCAACCAGGGATGCCATTAAAACATGAACTAATCACGCGACATCAGCAGCTTCTGACACCATGTCATCGCCAGCACATTAAATATTTTGTTTATAAAAAGGCCTGCATATGATGGTTATAACTGTACTCTGGTCCTGAAAAAAATGATTAAAAACATAATGCATGTGTTAGTTTCTCTTCAGATATTTGCTGTGTAAAAAAATCATGAAATTACTAATTGAATGCTGTTCAAAAGTAACATGTTCATTTTGAAAATATACTATAATTTGTTGATACTGTTATTTTGATTATTTTGCAACTGAATTCTAAATCTTAGAGGTTACTAATTCAATGACAGCAACATCATTTCATTGACAAGATATGTAAAAATAAAAAAAAATTTACAGTGCCCGACATAAAAGAAAAAAGGAAACTGGCACATGTGTAAATGAAAAAAAACTCGTTCTACCAATCAGAAATGGACAGGAACAGAAGTATTACTTACTACTGATGCCAGGAATTAATAAATAATGCCCCGTTTCCAGTCCGTGTGCATTTTTTCATTGATGGGGGGTTTCAAATACAAGCAACCAAACTGATGCCTTAGAATAGTTTCAGTTTCTTTTTTAAAGTGGACTGATACCAGCTTGAGCATGCACACTTTGTTTTTAGTTTATAGATATCCAGACTGGGCTATAGATTGTCTATACCTCATATTATTAAATCGAGAGTTCTCTAGACTGGCCTTCTTGAAGTTGATGGATGCCTTGGAGCACATAGAGGGAAATAAAACTCACATAATTCCAAACTGTTTTGCCTTGGATACGAAGATAGAGGCTATGTGCCTGATATACAGAATATGGTAGAGGCAATTTGCTATCTGCTATGACGGGGATAATAAAATTACTTTATCCATGTATAAGGGGATTCCAAACTTGCTTTACAGAAATACTTTTATCCATCTTTTTCCCCTTTTCTTCTAAGCAACCAATCTGCTTCTGAACAATGTGAAAGCTAGGCCTATTGAAAGCATAATTACGAATAACAATTATAATATCTGGGGATGCTTATTCACACGGAAATTAGGCTCACCTGATCACCCTATCTTAAAAGGCTAATCCTAAATAGTGACTCTCCTAATACAGTCACTTTCCACAAAGTTGTGGTTTAGAGTTTGTGGAATCTTCCCGAGAACCTAACTAATAATTGTTGCAGACGTCCTACTTTTGCCAAAGAAAATGTGCTTGCATGAATACAGTACTGATAGGGGGTAACATCGGCATTTTACATTTTAGCACTGCGGGAGACATTAAAGTACTGTACAGTATACAGGTACATACTTTTATTTTTTAAGGAATATTAAGCTGATTTTGAAATGAAATTGAAGTCTATATCTAATGTAAGTAGAAATAAAATCACCACTAATTCCACCTTTTTTGTGGACTGAGAGGTGAATTTGTTCCTATTTATTAGACTACTCATAGTTTGCTAGTTTCTATTCTTTTGTACGTTTTAGTGTGATTAAAGCTTAAAAATGTTTTGGTACTTTTATATTCATTTTAAAAAGATTAAGGAATTTAGGTTTGTGATTAGGAATTCCGACATTCAAATGAAAAAATAATTGGAAATAGAAGTAAAGTGTAGGTTGTGACCACTACATGCATACGATGTTGTTGTTTTATCAAAAATATCTGAAACTAAAGAAAAAGGCAGCAGTAACATGAACTGTATTTTATGTGGTTGGGAAAAATATAACAAGACAAGAACCACGAATTAAATTCTACTATTTTCCTGGTAGATCATGCGGAACCGCCAGAAAAAGTTTAGTTAAAAAAGTTCATCATGTTAACAAACTCTTCGTAGAAAATGTTTAATTAAAAAAAACTCCAATCAAATCATGGTGTTTCAGACATTTTTTTCGTAGATGAATCCACTAATTGTATGTAAAACAAATTAAGTGGGCTCGGTGGCCGAGAGCACTAAAGCACAAGTCTTGTCGCTTTCAAACCCAGGTTCAAATCCTACCAAGGGCATGGATGTTTGTGTTTTTTGCATATTAACAAGCTTGAAAGACCAAGCGAAGCCTCAATAGGCTGATCCTCTGCTAGACTATTTCCAGTAGTTCGAACCAGGAACTATGAGTATCACGCTTGTTCTCTCTACCAATTCAGCCACCGTGAACACGGTACAGCCATGCTCACCGAGTGTTGTTAAAGACTACCAGATATTCAAGATGGAGCCCCAACGATAGGACGGGCACCCAGCTTGCAGATCAGGAATTCCTCCAGTCCAAATCATCGGAAAAGTTGATGAGCATACATAAGAAATTATAAATGGAAACTGGAGATGATCAGGGTGACCAGATACCTCTTGTTAAAAAGCGCCCTCGTTTGGCAAAAATTACACCCAAAAGCACCCAAAATATTTGTAAAATGCCCAAAATTATCGCCCAAAAATAAATACAACGTTTCTCTTAAAAAATTGAAAAATTAAAAGAAATTAAAAAAAATTATAATTAATGAAAACAAAAAATTAAAAAAAATTTTTTTTATTTAAATTTTTTTTAAACTTATAATCCAATTTCTTCAAATATTTCAACAACAGTAAACAATTCATTTTCTTTACCATCTTCTTGTTTTTACTTGCATATATTGTTGAGTCAAAACGGGATAACATAGTTTGTGAAGGAATAAATTCATTACAACATTTTTTATCACAGTGTTATGAATCTTAATAATCATTATAGACTCATATGATTTTTTAGTCTTGTTTTAACACATGTCATTACAGAAAATACCCTTTCTACTGTAGCATTAATTAAGTTCCATATTATTGTATCTTATCTTTGACCTCCTTTTCATTTTCCCATCTTTCTGATACCTTTTTGGATATTTTGTCCATTTTCCCATTTTTAAATATTGCTTCTGTCAATATCATCTGTTTTGCTTGTGGTTCTCTATCGTGTGGTGCAGTACGAATACGGTGCTAAACTAACTATAAACTATTCATGATCATGATCACCTATATATAATGTATAGTAGTTTGTTTTGTTTGATCACATATTGTGCGGCATATGACAATATAACAATAATGTTTTTATTAAATGTGGACTTGGATAATATGACATCAGCCCGTAGCCAACGAGAAAAACAGGCCCCGGCGCGGAAAAGTCACCTGATCATAGTAGTCCGGCCAATAATCCAACGTTCATTCTTTCCAACAAACGAAAAAATATCAATTGTTAAAATCCAAGATGAAAACAATGAGGGTTACATTGTAACTCGGGACTAGTATGGTCAGGTGACTTTTCCGCGCCGGGGCCTGTCTATCTCATTGGCTACGCGTCAGCCTGTATGACATATGAGTTTTAGGCTTATCTCATGATTGATGCTGCTACCGAAGCGCCATCTGAACAAAAAAACGCACAAATAGCCCAAATTCATTATGATTCGCCCAAAAGTCGCATGTTTTTGATTTATTCGCAAAAAAAAACAAAAAAACGCAAAGCGCACAAATCAAATTTTAGGCGCAAATGGCCATTTAAAAACGCCCAATTTGTGGTTTATCGCCCAATCTGGCCACCCTGGAGATGATACTCAAAACATAAAGAAATGAGATCCAGAAACCACAAGTATTATGCTCGTTGCCTTTAAGAATACTTGATGACAGCATGGCTGTACCGTATTCACGATGGCCCAATTGTTAGAGGTAACGAGGGTGATACTCGTGGTTCCTGGCTCGAATCCAGGTTGTGGAATTTTTCCTTCCATTTTTTATGATAATAGCTTTATAAAACTCGTCTCCATTTTATAGAATAAAAGCCTGAACTAAATGTATTTTATTTTTCTTTAATTTAATTCTTAAGTGAAATCATACGCTAAAATAATAAACATAAAATTTATATTAACCAATGATTAATTTACATAAAAATTTACTAGAACTAACTGACATTTGTTATTTGGGGGATGAATCGACAAAAATGAACAAGGTTTTGGTTATGAATTAATCTGCCAGGTTATGTAAAAATGCTTTGGAATATTCGTATGCAACAAATAAAGCACCAGTTGCTGGAAAAGTTCGGATTAAAGTAGGGCCTAATCCATTATAGAGTGCACCGATACCTTAAAGGAAAAAGAATTTTCAATTAATTATTCAATGCAAGAGTTGTTATAAGTAAAATTTTTCTTTGATTACGAAGAGATGTATCGTTAAATTCTTACCTTCGGTTTTGAGTATGCGGGAAGTGACGACAATCATACCCTCTTTAGATCCCGCTATTTGGATTCTAGATTTTACGACATCAGCAGGGAAAATAGCTGCCCATAATGCTACTCCACCAACACCACCACTTATTATCGTTCGAAATAGGCCTAAATAAGAAAGGGGTGGGAGGAATGAACTTTTCTAAATCTCTCAAACAATAATGCAATTTTGATTTTATGAAGTCCTAAAGAGAACCATGAATATAAGCAGTACATTTATATTGGAGTTTATGATGGCTCCAAAAAGAAAAGGGTAATTCAATACACAATGATCGAATGTGTGATAAAATGTTCCCTTCCAGATGACAGTCAATGCGAGGCACTAAAAATAACGCTTGTCTTTTAACCGAGGACAAGGTAATGGTAGTCATACACTTAAGCACTGGCTTTGAACTTTTTAATATTTTTTAAGTTTTACAGTTGAACCCTGCTATAATGAACTTCAAGGAACCGAAGTTTTGGCTCGCTATATCTGATCCGATAAAAAAACGGATAAACAGAATAGTGGATTACTTAGTATAAGACCCTTACCTTGAAATACATATCTCTCTCTCTAAAATATAGATTTATAATTAGGAATGTTCATTTTATATAATAGGGTCGCGGGGGCAGCAGCCCTATGGAGGATCTCCAGCAATCGC
>JAHWFO010052448.1:468942-527499 GCA_023313115.1 Rhysida immarginata | reverse complement strand
AATACATATCTCTCTCTCTCTAAAATATAGATTTATAATTAGGAATGTTCATTTTATGCATAAGTAGACTTCAAAAAAAATAAAAAACTAATCTTCCGCTGGCATGATGTAGATTTCGGGAAAATTTTATTCATGTTTTTGTCCAAAAATTGAAATGAGACTATACTTTTGTACTATTTACTTATTAATGGTCTACATCGCTGCTTTGGCAGCCAGTCACAAGAAGCTTACGATACTCAGTTCCACTCATGTTCCTGTGCACTTTTCATCTTTAAATTTTAGCTCTCGTTTTGTGTCGTTTTGTCATGGTTTGCTCCATGACCAATATAATGCATTCCAAGAATTAGGCATTGTGGGTGAATAAGAAAAAAGGTGGGATGGGGAATGGAGAGAAAAGACTAGTGACAAGAACGTAAAATTACAATACGTTTTTTCGTAAATTTTTTCTAACAAGGGACCGCATGTACATATCGTCATAGTAACATGTCCTTTGCATGGTAACATTCACATACATAAGCAACACTGGGCACTCCGCCTGTTGCTTACAATTTTAAATAAATAAAATAAACAAACATTACAGTCCAAAAAAAAAAAAATGCAAAATGTGATGTACAATGATGGATCCGTTCTCCCTTCTCCCCTCCCCCCAAACCCGTTTCCCTAATTTAGCATGTCAAATGAAAAAGAAACGATAAAGATCTATTTGCACTAGCAACAGTCTATGCTTAGGGCAGAATCATTAGGCGCTGTAAGAGTCGAGTCGAGTAAGGTTTCCTACTCCAGCGACCGCATTCAAGGGAAGATCTGCCCTCATCTCATCATTAACACGTTATACTGGAGTGTACAGAGAGTTTGCCACTCTAAATTTCAAGTGACCGATTTTGGCCAGTTGAGGAGTGAATTCTCTACTCCACCTTGCTGATCTAGTGAAACAGCATGGCAGCCATTTCATCGCTTCGTAGTAAAAATGTCATGCCATTACATTGTTTTTACTTCAGTGCGAAAAACGAACAAGTTATAGAATGCCTTTAATTGAAAGGTATCATTATATCTTATTGCGAGATACCGTTGTATTAATAACGTTCATTTTGAAATGGGCTCCATACAGGTGGAGTTCAAACGAATAGAGGCGGGGAGAGGGAAGAAAAACTGCTGTCGCGAAATTCAGACTATGCGTATTATGTATGCCTTTATTATTTTATAAACATACATGTATATTTTAAATTATATGCGCGTTCTAAAATTTATGCTATTAAAAATTATTGCTATTTTATACAAAACAGTATTGATATTAAGCAGTATTTAAAATTTTTCTCGTTTATTTTATTAAGCTTATGAATTATTAATTCCCTTAATTAGCCTAAAATGAATATTTAAGAAATGTAAAATGATAAAATTTATTTAACTATTTAATAATTTATTTAAGGCAAAAATTATTTATTCAATAAGCTTTATTACTCTAACTGATTTAACGCTCCAAGTTGGACTGAACGCCACGATTACTTCATACACACACTACTCTATAGCCCACAATTCCTTCTCCACGATCGACCAATGCTTTACTAGCCATTTAAATGGATATTCCAGTGGTACGCTTGATCTACCCATCTCCGATCATCTCCCAATTTATTATATACACAATTCTTTTTTATTATCTCTTGATAGCCCTATAACTATCACACGCCATTTAGTCACTCCTCCCCGATTAGCAATTTTTCAGTCCTTCCTTTTACTTACCAACTGGGCAGAAATTTTTGGAAACTCCACTGAAATCAATCTACTCTTTGTAAAGTTTTGTGACCATTTTCGTCTTGGTTATAACCGCTACTTTCCCCATGTTGCCTCCACCATCCATAAAAATGTTAAACCATTCCGTAAACCTTGGGTAAATACTTACATTCTTCGCCAAATAACACACAAAAATGCTCTTTACCGCAAATTTCGGCGCAATCCTAACCCTCAAACCAATAAAAAATTTCGAACATTTTCTAACCTTTTGCGTAACATCATCAAAAATGCCAAACGCAATTACTATGCACAACTGTTTAATAAAATTAACTCAAACAAAGAAAAATGGAATGCGATTAACAACCTTCTCTCTAGCCCCCATTCTTCGCGCTCCCCCCTACCAGGTCCTCAAAACTTAACTTCTTCTATATTGTCTGAGTTCCTTATTATTCTTTTACCTACTCCTCTTCAGCCCCTAGCCTCTCCTCTTTCATACTCTTTTAATCTTCCACAGACTCCCCATTCTTTCTTTGCTCCTCCCACTTATCCCGAAGAGATATCAAAAGTAATAATGCAATTAAAATCCTCATCGTCCCCCGACCCCTTAGGTTTTCGTCCTGATGTCATTATCGCAGTAAAATCTAGCATAACTCTTCCACTAACGCATTTATTTAATTTATCGCTCACCACAGGTTCTTTTCCCAAATTACTCAAAACTGCCAAAATTATTCCCATATTTAAAAATGGTGACCATAGTGATTTTCACAATTATCGCCCAATCTCTATCTTACCAATATTCTCAAAAATTTTTGAAAAACTGTACTTCCACAGTTTATCCACTTATATTCATAACAATAAATTATTATCATCGGCTCAACATGGTTTCTGTCCCAACCGTAGTATTGATACAGCCTGCTATGAATTAACTGAATACATATCTTTTCACATGTCCAAAAACAGCTATGTTGTTTCTTTATTTTTAGATTACGCCAAAGCCTTCGACTCCGTGTCTCACCAACTTCTAATTCACAAATTAACCTCATTCTTTAATATCCGCGGCCCCCCACTTCACTGGCTCATCGACTTTCTTACTGATCGTTCCTATTATCTAACCTCCCATGATACTTCGTCTTCATTACTGATTCGCAATATAGGTGTCCCACAAGGCTCTATCCTTTCACCATTATTATTTAACCTCTTTATCAACGACTTGGCTTCAACACTTGCCTCTTCAAATTTAATCTTATATGCCGACGATGCAACCTTGCTGTTTGCCGACTCTAGTATTGCAACTCTTACCACTAATATTAATCAAACTTTATCTAACTTAAGCAAGTGGAACTCTGCCAACTCGCTTGCCTTAAACCTCAACAAAACAAAATACATGCTATTTTTCCAACGGAATAAGCTAAATGTTCCCACAGATTTGCCTATTTACTATAATTCACACTTATTACTAGCCACAAATACTTTTAAATACTTAGGAATCCATTTGACACATGATCTTACCTGGGACTTACATACTAATATTCTTTTAACCAAACTTAATAAAAGACTAGGAATGATATCTCATCTCCGCTTTCTTCCCTCCTATATACTAATCCTTCTTTATAATTCATTAATACACTCGGCCCTCTGCTACGGAGTCCAATTTTGGGGATCCGCTACGAACTCCAATCTCTTACGCCTTTATCGCTTGCAAAAATGGTTTCTAAGAACCTTGCTTAACATCCGATTGCCTAACTCTGTTTCCCATTATTTCGAACTCCTGGGCATTCCAACCATTTATCAAATTTATATTATTCAACTTTGCCTATTCGTTTACAAAATTATTAACCTTCAATTAATTCTTTCTACTCCTTTTGAAATATGTTATCAACAGAACATTCACTCCTATCCCACCCGATTGTCACACCTGATTAGACTCCCTTTTACCAGAAACAACTACCAACGCCGTTGCATCTCCTTTATCGGCGTCAAATGGTGGGGCAATTTACCTGAACATATCCGATTATCTCCCACAAGTGCTACTTTTAAAAAATTATTGAAATATTCTCTCCTATCTAATAAAATACCTACTAACCCCTGCTAAAACTTTTTACTATTTACAATCTTCCCTATATATAACCCAATTTTCTTCTTTTTTTTTAATGATTCTTAATATCTCATACATTTTCCTACAGATACTTAACTGCCAACCCCTCATCCATCTCAACTCCATCACGAACTACCATAAAAATTACCATTTTGTTAGTTGTTTTCTTTCTATTTTTAAAAATAGTATATAATTTCAAACCTTTACTATAAATTAATACTTAAGATCTGTTATACAATAACCCCGCCGGAGACCTCACACGTCGGCCAGCTGGCCATACAGGCTCCGGTCAGGGCTTTTTGTAAATCAATTCTAAAGAAATAAAGAAATAAAGAAATAATAATAATAATAATAATAATAATAATAATAATAATAATAATAATAATAATAATAATAATAATAATTTAAATAGTGTTACTATTTAATAATACTTATTTAAATAAATGAACGAAAAGATAAATTCTGTTAAATATTTGTAAAATATAAAAGGTCACTATTTAACATAACCTATTATTATTATTATTGTCATATGATTTGTTGATGTAATTGGTTGTATTTTTTGTACTTTGAAAGAATTTTAAATTTTTTTTTAAATTTTATTTGTGTAGGCAACACTAAACAAAAGATTTTCTTTTCTACTTCCTCGTTTCTCAGAAGTTGCATCACTCCTTTTCATTGACCTATGTCCTCCATTGTTGTTGCTTAGCAACGTGACGCTTTCCATGCGAAAATTTCGTCACTTTCATTCAAAAATATCCTCAAACCCATGACTGGTTTCTTCTTTCTTTTGTTTCTTGCAGACAAGGGAAAGCATGGGGGGTCCTAAACTTATGAGACGCACTGTATTTCTGTCTTATTTCGTTGCAGAGTTGCAACGTTTCAAAGAATGTATACATCAATTTGGGACACTCTGTATATTAATGTTGTAGATTCACCTCAAATTTCAACCAAATCCGCGATGACATGTATGTGCGGTCCCCTTTGTAAGATTTTTTTTTAGAAAAATTACAAAAAATAAATTCAGTCGAAGATGAGATGCAGTTTGTATCAATCAAAAAATTTGTTTTTTCTCCAATAAATGCAGTCTTGCTCTCAGTTTTTCATTTAAAATAATAATTTTTTTTTGTTTAAAACATTAGAGTACGAAGTTGAAAATAAAACTGCATGAAAAAGTTGACCTTGTTTAAAAAAATTTCGTATAGACAAATTTTACTAAATTTATCATCTTAAGAAGTAGAGTTTTCAAATCTTACCAATCTCATCTTTTGTTTTTCCATGTGGTCTTAGTAACTCTCTGCTTACTTCATACCCGCCAAAAAAGAAGAAGTAACCAGGCATTTCTCTCATCATTGTCGACGTTAAGCCTCGAAAAAGACCTGCAATGCCTTCATTTTTAATTATGTGCCGTGTAAGTCCGAGTGGCCCCCTACAAAAAAGTACAATTTCCCCCCAACAGGTTTGTGTTACAAAGAATACATTTATCCAAAATTTTTCATATCAACACAGGTAAAATGCTTACATTTTAAGTGTTTCTGGCTGGCAACCCTTTAACACACTCATTTCTCTCATTGCTTGAAGACGGCATTTTACCAATTCCGTTGGACATAAGGAAAGGGCTGAGAAAAAAGCTGCAAGGGAACCTGAAAAGGCGTTTTCTAAAGCATTCAGTTCTTCCACTTTATTCTTTCGAACAATGAATGCAACGCATTTTTGACACATTCCATAAGCAGCAAACAGGACAGAGTTCTCTGCTATATTTGCTGCAAGAGATGGAACGGTTCCGGCATACAATCCTCTGAAATAAATACGTTAATTCACATTTACTTTTCTTGCATATTAAAATATTCTACATTTCATTAATGTCTTTACCAATCAATAAGTTAACTATACGCAGTGCATTCAAGAAGTTTTGAAACTGCATCTCTACACAGCAGCACCATCTACTGACAAACCACAAAACTATACAGTTTCCTCTTTCCCCAACCTGTCCCACTTTGATACCTTTCACTTCGTATTCAGTGTGCATTGAAGTCGGTGTTTTTTGTTTTTTTTTGTCGTTTACGATTCATAAATATGGAGTAACTTGCTCAAATTTTTTTATCGCTGCGGTACAAAGTGCATATTTTGATTGACTCAGTTCTAGCAAGGTGTTTGAGTAGTATGCTTGCTTTATAAATGGTCATGAGTAGCCAGAAGATGATCCAAGAGAGGAGTCTTCTTCCATCAGCATCAATGATGGGGAATGTCTAGCAAATACACGCATTTCTCTTCAAAAGTCAGTATTAGACCGATTTCTGAAGAGAATCCGAAAGGTTAGGCTCAAATTGCACCAAATTGGTGAATGGATTCTGCTCCATAACCAGGGCTCAATAAATCCGGTGGCCTGGTAGACAAATGCTACTAAATATCCCAAGATGGCTACTAAACAAACTTCATGATAGCCATTTGGTTATTACACTTGTGGCCATTTGACGGAGCTCATTGATAGTTTAATTTGGAGAATTAAAACCCATAATAAAGAAGCAGTAACAAAGCATAGCAGGCATTCATTATGTACACAAGCCTTACTGAAAAGAAACTGCTTTAAGTAATTTTGGGGTTTGTTTTTACATAAGGTAACGCTATATTGTAATGCAGTATTAACGTCGAATACAGAGTTTGTTACTGGGAAACTAAAATTTAAAACCTTGTAGCCAATTGTCTATGATTAAAAAATATTTTGTCGAACCCACATGACAATGTGCCATCTCATTCTTTGTTAATTATCCCAGTTTTTGGCTAAAAATTTGGTTATGCGATTAACTACCGACCATATTCACTGGATCTGAGCCCAGTCGACTTTATTTTTGCTTCTGAAACTCAAGGCCATGTTGATGGTATGAACCATCCAGATTGCATTTTAAATATAATTTCAAAAGATGAATTTTTCTAAGCTTTTCAGCAATTCTACGAATGATCCAAAGGTTTTCTAGAGAAAAAGGTGGGACTTACTTTACTTTTCAAACCTGCTTATCCGTTAGGGTCGCGGGGGCAGCAGCCCTATGGAGGATCTCCAGCAATCGTGATCTTCCGCCATCAGGCGCATGTTCTCCCTGGTAATACCCAAGTGACTCGAACCCAGATTCTCCATGTAGTCTAGCCACCTGGTTCTAGGCTGAACCCTTGGTCTCTTACCCACTGGCTTGGAAAATAACAACTGCCTAAGAAGGCCAGTTTGTGGCATCCGTATCACGTGGCCATACCAGCGCAACTGAGATCTCTCAATGCAGAGAAGTAGCGATTCAACACCTAAAGACTCCCTTAGGGAAGTATAAGACTCCCAACACCTAAGACTCCCTTATGAGAAGTGGGAATGTATGTAAAATCTTAAATAATAAAATATTTTTTGAGTAAAATTGCTTTATTATTGACTTTGGTCCTGAAACGTTTTGAATACACTGCATATTTGGTTTTTGTTTTTCATTTCAAGACGTTACAAGGATTTAGAAAAAATATTTTTGTTGAAAAACACTTCCGATTTACCTAATACCATCTTTCGTATACGTTTGATGAAAGCAGTTCCATGCTCCTGTGTACATTGTAGGAAATGACTGCATCTTGACCTTGACAGTATCCAACGGCTGACCAACAAACACATTTGCCGCACCACCTAAATACTAAGAATGCTGAGGTAAATGTAATAAAATTTAAATGTAAAGTACCCTTTTTCCCCGCATCTAAAAATTTGGTTTCTTTTATGCAATTGTTTGATAATAAGCTTTGAAACTTATGGAAAAACTGTTACCTAATGATCCCGCTATAAGATCAATAACGACATCCTTAATGGAATGTTGCTGCACACTGTCCCCAGGTGTCTTTTGTAAGGTCAACTTCTCTAACTGGTGCAGGTCTTTCGATGTCATTTTTATAGAAGTTTATGAGAAAAGTGCCTGTTATAAAGAAAAGCTGCAATTGGTTTTAATTTTCAAACATTAACCAAAAAAAATCTAACAAGTTTTTTTTTCGTCCCCAAAATATCAATTATCCTGATGTCTACTTTAAAGGCAGCCAGAAAAATGCCCGCCTCATCATTTTCCTGTATTAAAGTCTCTATAGTCTTGTAACGTTCCATTTTTGTTACTGTTATCAATTTGGCTTAGTCCCAGGGCCCCAGTCTAAACGACATGACAAATCCAGTCCATCTCTTGATGACAGTGTTAGAATCAGGAACTCTCTCGGAAAATCCATGATGGATGGTCACCCTACTCTTCTGATGATGGTCTTTATTAGGAGATTTAAGCAAAAAGCTACTTATAACAATGCACACTTGGTCTGTACGTTTATCTGGCAGTCTGTCCGCCATAAATCTATACAACTGAACAAATTAGCACCAAAAAAATTATTATTAAACTAAGTAAAAGGTTAGTATGTTAACTTGAAATAAAAAATATAGCAATAAACAGATAGAAAAACAATCCAGGCCTGTAACATTACGGAACTCATTACGTAACAAAGGAAGGTAAGTAATTTCGTGAATCCTTTGAGGTAGCGCTGCCCAGAGAATTATTCCTAGGTGTGAAATACAATTATTGCGATAGTTCCGCTTAGACTTAGGTAAACTTATATCAATGGCCTAACGAGTCTGGTAATTATGTATGCCACAAACCGAGATTTTGACAATAGGAGTGGAAATATCTAACACAGAGTTAATATGAGTAAAGATACAGATGCGTGAAAGACTGGTTCAAGTCTGAAATTAGTATCCGCCAAACTCGGAGATACCTATTTGTGGTCCCAAACAAGACGTCTGTTTTTTTATCGAAGCGATTTCCTTACAGTGCAATTTCTCTGTGGAACGATTTGCCCTATGACATCCGTAGCACTGTTCTATAGTGTGTCTCCCCCAAATGTCTGACCACTTGTGTCCATCTCAAGAGACGTTTTAAGTCAATATTACTTAAACCAACAATAATCCGATTTTCTCCTTAGGTTTTCTTCTAATTTCGCCATCCGCCTGATCTGCTTGATTTTCGCCCTTAGTTGCTCTTACTGCTACTTTGGGCCTGCCGTCTCGACTGGCAACTAGAATTAGTTGTCTTTTTGGTTTTAGCTTCTCTCTTACTAACTCCCTTTGGAGTGCTTACTTTATAATAATAATAATAGCCACGCATTTAAATTCCAGAAATTTAATCAAGGCCATCAATACTTATGCCACGCCAATACTCTCCTACTCATTTGGAGTCATACAGTGGACACACACAGATCTTGAGGGACTTGAAAGGAAACAACGTAAACTGCTTACAAAGCACAGAAAGCACCATCCACACAAAGCTATTGAAAGACTCACCCTGCCTCGTTCAGAGGGAGGCAGAGGTCTTATTGACATAACAGATCTACACCAGAAACAGACTCAGTCACTCAGAGAATTCTTTCACTCTAAACAACACACATCACCATTACACAAAGCAGTCTGCATGGCTGATACAAAATACACACCTCTGAATCTGAACAGCATGCAGAACACCCATAACATTCCTACAACATGCACTAAACTTCAATCATGGCTCGGAAAGCAACTCCATGGTAGACATCCTTCTGACCTCAACCAGCCACATGTTGACAAAAAAGCGTCGAACTTTTGGTTGAGTGAAGGGAGTCTCTTTGGGGAAACTGAAGGAACCATGATTGCTATACAAGACCAGGTTATTAACACTAAAAGTTACAGAAAACATTATCAAAGATTCGACTGACGGGTCTTGCAGGAAATGCCATATCGCAGAGGAAACCATCCAACACGTCATATCCAGTTGCAAAATACTCACGCAGACAGATTATTTACACAGACATAACCAGGTAGCCAACATCATACATCAATATCTAGCTAAGATACACAAGCTAAGGGACATTCACACTCCTTACTATAAATATATCCCCGACACTGTCTTAGAGAACACCACACATAAACTATAATCACTGACAAAACTATCCCTCATAACAGACCAGACATTACACTAGTAGATAAGCAAAACAAAGAGACTTACATAATTGATATCTCCATCCCCAACACACACAATTTACAAAAGACATACACTGAAAAAACACTAAATATACGGATCTTGCACATGAAATAAAACGCCTTTGGGGAGTTAACAGAGTACACATTGTTCCTATCGTTCTTTCTGCCACTGGGGTTATTCCACACTCGCTACACAAAAGCCTGTCAACACTAAATTTAAACCCACACTTATACAAAACCTTACAGAAAGCCACAATTCTAAACACCTGTCACATAGTAAGGAAATTCCTACACCCAAACATCAATACTCCCACGAGTGCTTAACTTTCCCTCCCTCGCATTTGAGTCCCTTGGGCTTTGGCCTTCTTTTGGGTCCGCCTCTGGGATTGGCTTCCGGACTTGATCCGAGTTTGGCTTCCCCAAACAATGATAATAATAATAATATTTGGAGCCTAATAATTTGAAGGATCGATAATATACCAAGCTTTTGAAATTTGTCGGAAAGAGGGGTAAACGACTGAATCCGGAATAAGACACGAATGAACCACTTCTGTAATTTCAAAATTCTAGAAAGATTAGCCACTGCAGTGGTACACCAAAATATCATACTGTATCAATGCATTATACAGGGTGTTGTTAAATTTCATGTCAAAAATAATAAGGATGATGGAATATGCGATTCGAAGCAAAAAAAAGTTGATATGAACATGGGTCCAAATTTGAACGATAACTGAGATATGAACAGAAATAAAAATGCCGCCACTAAGATCTACAAGTTAATAACCCGCTTTCTAAAACATCTAGGATGATGGAATTTGAGAGAATAATAGGGTACATAAAATTGTGTATACCGTTAAAATTTGATCGAATTCCAACAAGTAGTTTCCAAGTTACATAGTCAACATTGTGACACATGTGAGCACATGTTACGATGTTGAGTGCATAACTCTGAAACTACTCGGAATTCGTTCAACTTTTAACGGTATACACAGGGTATGTACCCTATTGTTTCTTCAAACTTCATTATCCTAGACCTTAGAAAGTGAGTTATTAACTTGTTGATCTTAGTGGCAGTATTTTTATTTCTGTTCATATCTCAGTTATCGTTCAAATTCGGACGCATGTTCATATAAAGTTTTTGGCTTAGAATCGCATATTCCATCATCCCTATCATTTATGACATGAAATTTAACAACACCCTGTATAATAAAAGTAAGATATTACTAGGTAAATAGTGCACTCTCGATATCATCCCCATATGAGGCTTTAACTTAGGACATTAATGATTCAACACGGAGATCCCAAGTCAGATCATGGGAAAGCTCCAAACGTAAATATCTATAAGATTTAACACGGCCAATAGGCTGGTTATTAAAATAAACTGCAGATATATCCGGGATAAATCTTTTATTCCTGTAATAGAAAAACATTAGCTTTGTTTTATCAATATTAATCGTCAACATATTTTTCGAACTCCAATTAAATAACTTAACTGAAGCTAAATTTAAAATGGTCTCAAGGCTTTTCAGATCCTTATTCGCCATCAACAATGCAACGTCGTCAGCATACGTTATTACTTTAGCAAAATGCAAATTAAATGGGAGGTCATTGATAAACAACACGAACAGTATTAAAGAAAAAATTGAACCTTGTGGTACACCACGTTTTCTACGAATAAGAGATGACTCAATACCTCGATTACTAATCAATGCTAAAGGGGCTCTGTTGATTGCATAATTTAGTTTTGTCAAGTGCTCATAATCTATTTTATTAAGTAGCAGAAGAATGGACCATTGGTTTTATAATGTCTGTCTGTCTGTCCCTTCATAATTTCTATATTTTTTGAGGTAGAAGGTTGAAATTCAGAATGTAGCTTACTATGGGCATGTCCACCTTTCATTTATGTAGCCCCTGATTATCAATATTGTCAATATTTGCTTCAATATTGACACTCTATATTGAAGCACGCATCAATACACTTCAAAACACATCAATATTCTTACCAATACTCATTCTGGAAAAATATTTGTGCTACATGGTCGGGGTTGTTTTTGTGGAGTTTTTGTTGTGAATTTCGAAATGTTTTCCAATTCGGATTTGGGTTTTCTAGCACTGACTCTTGCACTGTGCAAACAAAAAATATATCAAAGAGAAAGAGAAATAGACGCTGGTCCAAAAAGTGGTACAAGATGAGAAGCCGCTTTACACAGGAACATTTGCTAAATTTTTTGCGTTCTACAGAACCAGATAACTACGAAAATTTTCTTCGATTGGACGAAGAAGCCTTTCAAAAATTTTCTTCTTTTAGAGCTAGTAAGGCCCAACATTCAGAAAAAAGGAAACAATATTGAAGGAAATATTGACAATAAACCTCCTAGACGTTCAAACGGTTCTTCAATATTGACAGAAAATCCGTTAATATTGATAGGACGCTTCAATACACTCTAGACGATCAATATTTCCATCAATCAATATTGAAGCGAATATTGACAATATTATTGATCGTCTAGGGGGCCCATTAGTTAGTTTTGATTGGTGGACTCGGGTCGAAATTACGGGGGTGGGAGTCAGAAAGGACAAAAGATCTATGTGGTATTTAGGTACGTAAAGGAGTGAAATTCAATATCCAGATTCCTCTAGGCAAGATCTACATTATTATTGGTCGGAGTTGCGGGGATGGCAGTCACTTGGTTTTTAGAACTAAGACAACATATGGCATGTGATATGTCAATCAATCGGAAATGATGAGAGAGGAAAGCAGATATGAGCTTTTTTTTTTACATTTTCTACCTACTGTCCAGTTCCCACGAAAATGCCCCTGCGCTGTTGAAATTGCTCACTGCGCACGCTGCAGTCATGGACAAGTCCACAGCACTGATAGGGATAGCAAACGTTTTCAAAACAAAACAATGAATAATATTAATATATGTTAATTGGAGAGTAAATTACTTTTGAAATAAGTACAAAAACGACTTGGAATCTCGTTCCGTACCCATTAAAAAGGTTTTTTTGTTTGAAGATTCTACAACTCTTCCACTCCACTTAAATCCCTCCCTATCTTTCCTAAGGCGTAATATTCATTAAAAAATAATCATAAGATGTTCAGTGAGGGTTTTATTATACACCAACCTCAGCTGTTCAAATTAATGATAAAAATAGGAAAGAAAATTCCACAACCTGTGACCCAGTATACCAGAGGGATATCAGATCAAATTAATTATTAACAATTTGAAACTCAAGGATGTTAAAAGGCATGGGTGTATCCCATCGTGTTGTCTCAAGCAGTTAGACATGCATGGGGTTGATAAAATTAAGCAGTTATGTTTGAACATTATTGCTCAGCGGAAGTTCCCCTTGAAATTAAAGCAATCGCGTATAATACCAGTGTTTAAGTCCGGCTGCCAAGATCAAGTGGCCAACTATCGGCCAATAACGACACTATCACCTCTAACAAAGATTGTTGAAAAATTGATATTTTCTGACCTAGTAAGATACTTGTGGCCAAAAATTCCAGCCCAACAGTATGGCAGCCGGCCGGGTCGGAGTGTTTTATGGATCCCTATTAAACTATATACAGAGGCTGTTGAATCACTTGATAAAGGACAGAAATTTATAATTGCCCAGACGGACATTTCAAAGGCGTTTGACACCATCTCCAGGGATCAATTACAGCAGGACCTGCGCACCTTTAGTGTCGCCGAACCTTATAATGCTTTGATCAAGGATTATCTTACGGATCGTACAAACCAAATACAACGGCAGACACTTACCGTAAAAATTCAGCGGACCCCCAGGTCCTTAATGCAGGCGGGCTGGTATTACAGGTCCAGCGCTTATAAAATTCTGCATAACTGTGATGGAAACTATTATGCAAAATTCTCGCCCTTCTTCATCTTTTCTAAAGTATCCTGCTGTGTTTCCCATTCCCGAATGCATTTAGGATCAATGCTAAACTGTTTAGCTGTAGCCTCTGTAGAATGGTTTTCATCATACTTTACTGCCGCAAGTTTAAAATTGATGCTATAACTGTGAAGTTTTCATTTTTAATCGGCTATGTTGCTTGACGAATCCAAAATTAAAAGCAAGAAATTAGAAGACAGTCATGCGGGTATCTGATTTCCGGTTTAGCAGTGGCAGTTTGAAGGGAAAACATTCCCGTGAGAATAAGCAAGAGAAGAAAAATCAACGTACTGAACTAAAATAAGTGCCCGGGCGGTTATTGAAGATCCGGCGCTTATTTATAAAAATTTGATAGACCCCCAGGCGCTTAATGCAGGCGGGCCGGTATTTCAGGTCCGGCGCTAAATACAGTATTTACGGTATTACAAAACCGTCCAGCAGGGGTGTTATACAAGGTTCCACTCTGGGTCCCCTTATGTATGCGGTTGCAACAGCTCCAGTGTATGACCATCCGTTTAACTTGTGTATTCTTAGTTACGTCGATGATAATTTTTTGTATGCGACTTTTCATCCGCAGGATCTAAAAAAACCTGGGTTCGAACCGAATGGTTGGCGCATTGGCAGTCTGAATCAATGGCTCCTGGTTCGAACCCAGGGTGTGGAATTATCTTTCCTATTTTTCATCATTAATTTGAACAGCTGAGGTTGGTGTTAATAAAACCCTCACTGAACATCTTATGACTATTCTTTAAAAAATAAATGACCACAAAGGTCTGCTACTTGCCTTACTGTACTCGGGATTAATTTCTTGTTAATAAATGTATACGTAAATACTGTATTTAGTTGCGCCGGACCTGAAATACCGGCCCGCCTGCATTAAGTGCCTGGGGGTCCGCAGAATTTTTGCAAATAATTGCCGGACCTTCAATAACCGCCCGGGCGCTTATTATAGTTCATTTCGTGGATTTTTCTTCTCTTGCTGCTTTCTCATGGGGAATTTTTGCTCTCCCAAATGCCACTGCTAAACCGGAAATTAGATACCAGTATGATTCAGTCTTCTAATTTCTTGCTTTTAATTTTGGATTCAGTCAAGCAACATAGCTGATAAAAAATGAAAACTTCACAGTTATAGCATCAATTTTAATCTCGCAACAGCAGAGTAGGCTGAAAACCATTCTACAGAGGCTAGAGGCAAACAGTTTAGCATTGAGCCTAACGGGAATGGAAAACACAGCTGGTTACTTTAGAAAAGAAGAAGGAGAAGGGCGAGAATTTTGTATACAGTCCAGGCTGTCTAAGACGGTCTTCCACGGGCGACATGAATAGGGTCCTTTATAAAATTAGTCCTTTTTGGGAATAACGGTCTTGACTGTTATAAATAATCACGAGCTACTGACACTCGTAAGGAATGGTAAATCCCAGATAGGGAATCCCCAACATAAATAAAATGATCTTTAATGTTTTTTCCATCAAAACTTTAAATTCTTGAATGATAATTAATTTGAATTTAAAGATTACAATAAATAGCATCGCTTGCTTTTATAATACATGGCTACTAAATGTTTTCGAAGAAGAAAAAAAGGAAAATTGCAATACCGCCACTGGCTACGAGAATAAAATTGCAGATACTGAAAAATGAGTTTATTTAAAAAAAACAAAACATTTTTATATTAAACTGTGGATTAAGTTAAATTTATAAGAGAATCCAAAATTTAATATAAAAATGCCTTTAAAATTTCAGTACGAAACGAAAAAATTATATGTAAAAATCGTTCATTAATGAGCAATGATGCCTTGATCGAGGGTATGTTACTCACGAACAAGGTCCATTAACGAACGTAAAGTCCGTGCTGTCTTTGGACCACATTTTTTGGTCCTTTATAAGGTTGTGACTGTTATAAGGAGTCTGTTATAGGCATACAATTTAACATGGGAAAGCCTATTCCCAAATCCAGGCGACATACTTTTTGACTGTTATAATTTTAGTCCGTCTTAGAGGAGACCGTCTCAGACAGCCTAGACTGTAATAGTGTTCATCACAGTTGTGCAGAATTTTATAAGCACCGGACCTGTAATACCGGCCCGCTTGCATTAAGCGCCTGGGGGTCCACTGAATTTTTGCAAATAAGCGCCCGGGTGCTTAATACAGTATTTACGGTAAATGTATTTCGGCTTCATAGCTGAAGGTCCTCCTTGGAATGTTTACAAGATTTTATTAAACATGCCCCTACACACATCATATAAACACCTTAATATCTTTTATAGCATTTTATTTTTTAGAAATACATTCCTTAATAAACCTTGTAGCTTAAGGGGAAGAAACACTTAGGTAGCTACTTTTCAGACACCCTTTTGCTATGTAAATGCACCCCTTCTCAATGCTTATGTTAATGCTTATGTCGTATATAGCAATGTATTGTAAATCTATTAGGCTAGCCAATTCCACTACTTCTCTGATGCTATACCCACACCCCCTTGATATAAGCACTGTTTGTTTAAAATTACAAAGAACACAAGGATCATCTTCACGAGACCTTATATATGTGCAATAGAAATAATATTTGGTTGTTAAGAATAAAAGTTACCTGAGTGAATAACTGGACTTGTCGACGTGTATAGGCTATATTTTCGCGTTAAGCTGTATACGCGAGTATCATCATCATCTTCTATAGTAAACGGGAGCATTCACCGTTCTCTGTCTTAAAGCGTCTCATTGTTTATAATAGTGTGTTACAAATGGCAGTAATCTGGCCTGTGTATAGTGGAGATTTAAGACTACTCGTTGATTTTTTCCTCTTTTTATCTAAAGAAAGCGTAGTATCGGGGGGGCTTATCGCCGATTCCCCGCTACGAGGAACACGTGTGGTCTGGACTTGGACACCAGCGCCGCCACTTTGCCAAGAGAGGCCAGCACTTGTAGCACAGCTGTTTAACCCAAAGTCTACTGGACAATTTATATATAGCCACATTTGAAAATATTGTTTTGCCATCAACTACGATGGATCGACTTTAAAGCCTTTTACGATTACGAAAGCAATTCCGTGTAATGAATTTAAATCGATTCACCTTTTTCAGAGTTGCTTCACTGAATTCGCAATAAAAAGTTGCTACAATGAGTTGGTCCACTGTTAGAAGGATAAAGGGCCTCCTCCTCATCCATCCTTTGAGGACCAGTGCCCCTTGTCGCTCCCAATCCACGGATCGAGGGATTCATAAAAGCACGGAGTTGTCCCCTACATTTACGCCGAGCCAGGAGGCGAATTTGCGGCGGCTATTCGACGGCGTTCGCTCGGGAACGAGGAGCTGCTTGGCGGAGTCGATCACGCTCGTCGAGTCGAGTCATCGGACCAAGAGGGCCATGGGACAAGAGCTCGTCCGCCGATTACAACAATACTCCACGCAAGGAGGATCCAGTTCCTTCAGAATAGGTTGGCCCGTTCACCCGCTTTAGATTTTAGTGAAAAAATATTAAAACTAAAAGAGGATAGATATATCATCGTTTACATTTCAGGCTTATCAGGACCACCTGGTGCGGGAAAATCGACTTTCATTGAAGCTTTGGGTACCTACCTGGTCGACCGAAAGATCCAGAAGCTAGCAGTTCTTGCGGTCGATCCCTCTTCTTCAACTAGAGGAGGTAATTTGACTGAAACCACAGTCTTGACCCCCGCCCCCTCATATATAAGGTGTGTACAAAAAGGTCGGACCTTTTATTTTTCATACCCAAACGAATGAACTGCGGGTATTCTCCTCTGACTTCATCTGAGCTCGTGAATTGCTGCCTGGCATCGTGAGAGTGAGTGAGTGTTGTACATGCCTGCCAGTTTTACAATTTTCTTGAAAGGGCAAACCATCAACAAAGTACTATCTGACGGTCTTTTGTTGCCTTCGTATGACGGAAACGACCCGACCTTTGGGCAACAGGAAGTTGTTCGCTCCTATCAGGACAACGCACTCACCCATTCATCACATCTGATTCAAAAGTTCCTGGCCAAACACAGCACTCCTTTGGTCCGTCAACCTCCTTACTCCCCTGACATGGCTCCAAATGACTTTTGGCCGTTCCCCAAGCTCAAAATGACGCTGAAGGGAAACAAGAATATATTATGCAGAAAACGACAGCGGAGCTGTTCGCCATTCCCAAACAGGCTTTCCAAAGATGGTTCCAACGATAGCGGGGGGCAGTGTGTGCAGTCCCTAGGAGTGTACTTTGAAGAGGATTAATCTTTAAATCCTACAGATGAATAACTTTAGTTTTCCTGGCCAAAGGTCCGATGCTTTTTGTACACACCTCATAAAATACATGAAACTGTGGAATATGAGATAAATATCAGTTAACCTAAACAATTGTAACCCAACTTAAACAATGTTATTTCTTCCAGTTGCCATCAATCTGGCTGATTTTCAATTGCTGATTGGTGGACACGCCATCTTGTTTTGCTAATTATTCTGTAGTTACTGCTTACCCATCGCACTTTATTACCTGTGATGATGGCCTTTTCACACGAGGCACAGTTAATAAATAACGAGGCAATAGATATTTTACGGTAATTATTTAACGAAACTCAAAAGCACTCTCCACAATTGTTTAGGCATTTTTCCCATGTTCGTAGAAATCCTTTGACTGCTTTTTGAATCAATTGCGCACGACTCCTCGACTTCATTGTCAGTTTGAAACCATTGTCCCTGAACTTAATGAAGATGTGGAAGTTGCTTGGGGATAGATCTGGAATATAGGCGAGACATTCAGGAATTCCCACTTGAACTTCTGCAGATATTCCTTGTTGTGTCTGCTTTGTGGGGTCTAGCGTTGTCGTGCAACAGGATGACATCACGAGAAAGTTTATCGGGATGTTTTGATTTGATTGCCTTCCTGAGTTTCGTTAACATTTCACAATACCGCTAAGCATTGATCGTAGCTCCATGCTCCAGGTATTCGATGAGAAGCTGTCCCTTGTGATCGAAGTAAACCATCCAAAATGAAATGAATGACATGGCTGCTGCTCAGTTATCATCCTTTGCTCATTCCTTGCCTAACACCTAATGCCATCTAGTGAGAGAAATGCACGTGAATCATTTCAGGCCTGTCTCCGTGTTGGTGAAATACCAAAATTTTGATGCAGTGTCTTCTGCCTCGTTATTTATTGATTACCTAATATAATTAATTAAATAAAGGAAAAACAAAAGAGAAAATTCCACAGCCTGGAGTTGAACTAGGAAAGTTCTGGCTATTACCCCGATGCCATACCTTTGGGTTAGCTACAGAAACCTGATTACATGTGATTTGACTGCCATTCGAGATGGATATGACAGCTAGGAAACGTACGGAGATCGTAACTCTGTCCAAACACACATCCAAGACGTATCAAGAGATTGCTTCAGTGGTTGGTGCGAGTTTAGCAACTGTCAGCCGTGTCATCAAGTTTCTCCTAAACGTAAAGGAAAATGTGGTCGTTAGGAGAAAAAGCAAAGATGATGCCCACAAGACTTGAAATTGTTTGTTTCATTACCAATGCCAATTAAAAATCATATTATAAAGCATTTGGCATTTTTGAAAGCACCACAATTAAAAATTTTGATCGATTTGGCATTCGCTTGCCTCATCTACCACAATTTTACAGAAGGTATTTTAAAACCAAAGTCATTATGGAAAATATGAACATCTGCTTGTTCAGCGATCTGCCAAAAAGATGTCGTGGATTTTATCCACAGTTTCTGAAGTGATAGCTGCTCACCATTAGTGTGTCCATTTGAATTCGAAAACCTCGTCATTCCTTATATTGACAGGAAACTGCAGTGAAGCTCGAACATACATTCTCCGAATACGGCTAATGTACGAGGCCTGTGAGAAAAGTATCTGACCTAATTTTTTTTGCGAAAACCTGATGGATTTGGATCACGCTTGCTTGCATGAGCCGACCTTGAACCTTTGTGCGTATGCGTGAATTTTTTCCCTCCTCTCAATAGCCTCAGTTGCTGGCAATCAGCATTAGAGGGAGGTAGTGTGTTGTGCTCTCATCGGTTTTTGATTTGAAGGAAAATGACGGAACGACTGGAGCAGCGTTACTGCATCAAATTTTGCCAGAAACTGGGCGACAGCCAGGTGGAAGCATTCCTCGTCACCACGACCAAAGAAGGCCCGCCAAGTGCACAGCAATGCGAAAGTGATGCCGACTGCTTTCTTTGACTCTCGCGGTGTGGTACACCACGAGTACGCCCCACAGGGTCAAACAATCACCAAAGAGTACTACAGGGATGTCCTCCGTCGCCTACGTAACGCAGTGCGGCGCAAGAGACCGCAGTTGTGGTCGACAGGCAATTGGCGCCTCAAAAACAAACTTTTGGCGAAAAACCAGACTCCCGTGGTACAATAGGCTCCTTACTCTCCTGACCTGGCCCCCTGCGACTTTTGGCTGTTCCCCAAACTCGAGAGGCCATTGAAAGGAACGCGATTTCAGACAAGAGAGGACATTATGGCTGCAACGACAGCCGAGCTAAACTCCATTCCGAAAGACGCTTTCCAGGAATGCTTCCAACAATGGCGGCACCGCTGGGAGCTGCGTGTGGAGTCCCAAGAAGACTACTTTGATGGTAATTAGGTTTCCAATGCTCCAGGTGTGTAATTTTTTTTTCCCGGCCGATGGTCGGATACTTTTCTCACTGACCTCGTATACGCTTTCAAAATATTCAGAATCGCTTCAGGTGAAAAATCTTTCATCAGCCTCTCTAAGAATTGAGGGACAAATGCTTCAGGAGCGAAAGTTAAAGCAGGCAGTTTTGCAAGTTCTGATTCCATTTCATATTGCATTTTTAATCCCAACTTTCTAGAAAAGATGGAACAGACATCCATGGACAGTAACATTCAAAAAAATATGTCTGAAGGCATTAAATTGCAGCCATTTCAAAATCGAATTATACCTTGAATCATAAGTGCACTAAAAACCTTTCTTACATAACCTGACTTCTGTGTAGGAGAAGAGCATACACAAATGGGAAGCACAGTCCTTTCACTATCGCATGAATGGTGTATAACTGAGCGAGCAGGTAATGAAAAGTACTGTCTGCTAACCAATCTTTAACTTCGCCCTAGTCAAAAACATGAAAACACATTAGGTTCCTGGCCCTGAATCGTGCAGCAAGAAATCGTTATATCGCTAAGGAACTTCTAAATTGCCAAATTTTATGGAAGTGTTGGAACTTTTCCCTGGCTATGACGTTGAATTGCCCTCCTCAGCCGATCTGCGGCAGCAACTCCAGATATACTTCGAACAACTCCCTTAAAAACAGCTTGGATAGAATTCATTGTGTTTTTGGCCGGGCCTTTTATTTGTTCGACTAACTGAAACGCCTGACAAATTTGTCTCCAACTAATTGACCCCCGATGAACCAACTCCATCGACAAATTGATTTGTAACCATCATTTACGAGGGTGGGCTGAAAAGTAATGCCTCCATGGCTGTAACTTTTTTATTTTTTAACCGATTTTCAAAATTCTCTTTGTATCTGATACTCACATTTCTCCTCTATGTAATGCACTATTCACTTTTCGACATAGCCCCCATCCCTTTCCACGCATCGTACCAACGCGTGACTAGTCGGGTGAACCCGTCGGAGAGGAATTCCGGGATTGTCGTCGACACGAGGATTGAATGGCAGCTTTGGATCCTCTTCTGCAGCACGATAACGCCCGTCCGCACATGATCGCCACACATCAAAGGGGGTTGCAGCGTCTCAGTTCAAAGATGAAAAACTGCAGTTCAGAAACGAAAGACTTTGCACCTTGCGACTTTCACCACTTCCCAAAGAGGAAAGAGCACCTTAAGGGGCACGAGTTGCGTTCTGACGACGAGGTGAAACCTGCCGTTCGGCGTTGGTGTCGACAACAACCCCGGAATTCCTCTCCGACGGGTTCACCCGACTAGTCACGCGTTGGTACAATGCGTGGAAAGGGATGGGGACTATGTCGAAACGTGAATAGTGCATTACAGGAGAAATGTGAGTATCAGATACAAAAAGAATTTTGAAAATCGGTTAAAAAGTAAAAAAGTTACAGCCATGGAGGCATTACTTTTCAGCCCACCCTCGTATAATAGCCCTGTATTTTTAAATTGTAGAAATTGCAGGAATAGATCATCTGGATGATTGTAAAAATGTTTTTAAGGTTCTGTGTTAGGAGACAAAACACGGATGACGATGCTGTCTCGGAATTCAAACGTTTATATAAGGCCTTCGCCTGCTTCGGGTCAACTTGGAGGAGTCACAAGAAGTACGAACGAAGCTATATTACTTTGCGAAGCTGCCGGTTATGAAATCATTTTCGTCGAGACAGTAGGTAAGCTCTTAATATTAGACCTGAACTTTAAATTACGGTAATTGCTTTTGAGATTTAAACAATTAACTTCTCATAGGAGTAGGACAGTCGGAGCATACCGTTGCAGACATGGTCGACATGTTTCTACTTTTAATCCCGCCTGCATCTGGTGATGAATTGCAAGGTCTCAAAAGAGGCATCATGGAACTGAGTGACCTGATCGTAGTGAATAAAGCCGACGGAGACTTGTTACCTGCAGCACGAAGAGTTGCTTACGAATACATCAGTGCGCTTAAATATATCCAACCGCGCATAAAATCTTGGAAAACACAGGTAAATCAGATCGCTTTAGCATTTCACAAGTGTCCTTGACAGAAGCAAATAAAGAACAAAAACGTTTTGTTTTTTTAAACAGGTAAAACAAGTATCGTCCCATACGAACGAAGGCATTCCAGAACTGTGGGAAGCCATTCAAAAATTTAGACAAACAGTCTTAGAAACGGGTGAACTAGAAATGAGACGCCAAGAACAGTTAAGGAAGTGGTTGTGGAATTACATATCCGATAACATTTTACTCTCGTTTAAAAATCATCCGTTTGTTAAGGAAAATTATAAAAAATACGAAGCCCAAGTGATCAATAGGATTGTTACTCCAGGTTGTGCAGCGGATGAATTACTAAACTATTTCTTTAAATGACACTTATAATAATTAGGAACTATTATGCAAGTATGTTATTGAAACGGAGACTAGATAATTTGTACTAAGGTCCTGGAAGAAAGTATAAGGTCGCTTGAAAAAACATTGCTGTGTCTAAACCGTTTATTTGTGAAATCTGTTCTTTCAGAATATTGTTCAATAACACAAAATAAGCATGTATGTGTAAAATGAATCCATTCTAAACAAAAATAAGAAAATTATAACAGAAAACGTCATATTTCAGGTATTTTGCCTGGAAATAAGTTTAAGGTCGGGATGTGTTTTGTTTTAATAGCCAATGAAATCGCCCTTTTTTTCAATAACCTTAATCACTCGGTTAGTCATGGAGTCTGTGAGTTGTTTTAATACTTCAGGAAGCATTTCTCCCCATGCCTTTTTCACTTCTGCAACAAGTGCTTCCTTGGTGTTGTATTGGCGACGATTCTGGTATACGGTATGCACCAAGATACCCCATAAGTTCTCAACTGGGTTCAAATCAGGGCTACGGCTTGGCCAGTCTAATACAGTTACTTGGTTGGCTGAAAACCATTCTTTTGTAGATGCTGAGCTGTGGATCGGTGCGTTATCCTGCTGAAAAATCCAGTCGCCTGAAGTGATGAGAGGGGCATGCAGTAGTAAATTGTCTGCCAGCATGTCCTGGTTTATGATGAACACAATAGGAGTTTTCCCACGCCGCGCAAATCCGCCCCACACCATCACCGAACCCCCACCAGCTTGCCTCTTGGAAAAATATTCTTGATTCCCACGGATATCATGCCAATATCGAGTGAAACCATCAGGCCCGTCTAGGTTAAACTTTTTCTCGTCAGAGAAGACGACATTTTCCCATTTTTCCCCAAAGGATACACATTTCTTGGCAAAGTCAAGTCTTGCATCTTTGTGAGCTTGTGTCAGTGGTGGTCTTGCCATCATCTTGGAGAACACAGATGAGGATCTGACGAGAGTACACGTCTCACAGTTCTACTTGTGCATTTTAAGTTCAACTGTTCTTTAATAACAGCCGAGGAATGATGTTTGGTGCGGGCTAATGGCAAAGCCCTCAGTTTCTCTCGGAGAGTCATTGCTCGTGGTCTCTTTGATCTTGTCTTGATCTTTTAAGAAATTATTTACAACAGTTTTTGATCTTCCAATTTTTGCAGCTATTTTGGATCCAGTTAGGCCAGACTGCTCGAATGCCACAATTTGACCTTTTTCAAACTCAGAAAGATGCTTTCCTTTCGGCATTGTGAAAGTCACAAGATACAACGAAAATGTGTCAATAATTTTACTTTATCTAACTCAAGAACACCTATTTAGCATGTATTTGTATAATTATGAGTCAGTGGTTGGCATGTCTCATTAAATTTAGGGGAAATAGGAAGTGACCTTAAACTTTCGTCCAAGCAGAATTGCTGAAATATCACATTTATTACTATAATTTCATTTTTTATCTTTACTATAGACTCTTTATTGTTTATAAATATTCTTTACGTGTTGTTGAACAATATTCTGAAAGAACAGATCGTAAAACTAAACGGTTTCGACACAGCATTGTTTTTTCAAGCGACCTTATACTTTCTTCCAGGACCTTATATATCCACCTGGTCCCTATTTCAATAAATTCGATTTTTTCATTCTCCAAGAATAAAGTTTTTAGTAGTATACTCTTGACATAGGAGAAATTAGCTCGTTTCTTTACACATCATGCACATCACTCGTGAAGGTAAGCTGCTTTTTGCATTTTCAGAAGTTTACACTTGGTACCCAGATTATCATGTCCACCTGACGTTTGTAGGCAAATTAGCTAAGATTTGGCACTGAAGTCGCCAGAGGGCTAGACCATTCTAAACAAGAAAGCAGGTTGTTTACCACGACAGTAGAAGTGGTTTGTTTCTGAAGATATGGGTAAACGGCGCGATTTAACAGCCTTTGAACGTGGGATGATTGTTGGCACTCAGAGCCACGGAGTGAGCATCAGTAAAACAGCTGCATTCGTTAAATGTTCAAAAGCAGCTGTTGTTAAAGTGTTAAAAAACTGGGTCTGAAAATGCGAGTTGCGGCCGTCAGCGACTAGTCAATGTTCGGGCAGAACGGAGAGTGGCAAGACTGGTACAAGACAACAGAAGGGTAACATTGCATCAAATTACTGCAGATCTTAATCAGGGAACCCCTCAAATGATCTCTGAATGCATTGTTCGCTGTACAGGGTGTTGCAGATAACTACAGGTCAGTATAACGGGAAGTCTACCCGCTTGATTGGCAGAATGAAGGGAGATGGTGGCCTGCAGCAGCCAGTAGTTTCCACCGTCAGGGAGGGGGGTTGAACGTCAAAACTGTCATGTTTTTGATAAAATTACCCAATTATCATTTGATGTCGGGCAATGAAACCAAACTAAATAGTGAAGTAGGACATGCCTATGGTAAGCTATGTTTCGAGTTTCAACCTTCTATGTCAAAAAAACGTGGAAAATACGAAGGGGACCAACGGACATCGTGAAACCAGTAAGTGCTCCGTTCTTCTGCTACTTAATAACTATCAGACCTTTTAGGACATCCTGTATGTATAACTCATTGATTGGTAAAGTTGTACCTACCGTACTTATTGATCAGAGAGTCAACGTGAGAAGGTTCAATATATTATTCAGATCATATAACTTTGCCTAATATCAAGGTCATAAATTTGGAGGTTAGTATTCTACCAAATCATGATGTACTCGTACTTCAATGATTATTTATAATGGTTTATTATACAAGGTGCGCCAGAGAAACTTACTTATTTGAAAGGTCAATAAAAACAAAAGTACTTCAGTTATTGTTTTAATTCTTTTTTTATTTGAGAATACAATATCCCAATTTTTTTTATACAGTCTTGAAAATTACATCGTTTAAATGGCGACCCCCATTGCGCATACACTGATTAAGTCGATTTTTGAAGTTCGTGTCCACTCTTTGCAGCATATCGATCTGTATGTTGGCAATGGCATCGCGAATGTTGTTCTTGAGGTGAGCTATTGTCCGTGGTCGATCGACATAAACCAGGGATTTCAAATAGCCCCATAAAAAAAAATCGCATGGAGCCAAATCTGGAGAGCGAGCCGGCCGTGGGAGATCGCCTCTGAGAGAGATGAGACGGTCGGGGAAATGATGCCGCAAAAAATTCATTGAGTCTCATCCTGTGTGTGCTGTGGCTCCATCTTGCTGAAACCAAACATCCCTAACGTTCATTTCTTCGAGGCGTGGAAGAAAAAATTCCTCGATCATGTTTCTGTACCGAGCTGCATTCACGGTAACTGCGCGTTCGTTTTCCTCCAAAAAACAAGAACCAATTATTCCCATTACCGATATTGCACACCATACAGTTACTCGTTCACAATGAACTGGCTTCTGGTGAAGTTCACGCGGATTTTCATCACTCCAATAACGCATGTTTTGCTTGTTGACGCAGCCGGAAATGTGAAAGTGAGCCTCGTCACTGGAAAAAATGATCGCGTCTTCAGGCAGGTTGTCAAGCAGCATTTCACATGCATTTTGACGGGCAACAAAATCGTGTTCAGTTAATTCTTGCACAACAGCCAATTAATAGGGATGAAATTGAAGGTCTTGGTGGAGAATTCGTCGAACAGTGGTGTCAGAAATTCCCAAAGCAGCTGCGTGTTTGCGAGCCGAACGCCGGGGAGAACGCAGAACTGACTGCCTTACTCTTTCGACATTTTCCGGAGTACTGGTGGTCCGTTGATGTCCAATTCTGGGTTTAGCGACACTTCCACACTCTCGAAATGAGTTAACCCACGACAGAATCGAATTACGGCCAGGAACAAGTCTGTGAGGAGGAATTTCAAAGCTAGCGTGGAAGGCACATTGCGTAGCAACAAGTGAGCGACCGTTAGAAAAGAAGCTCTCGAAGGCGAAAGCCCGCTGTTCTTTAGACCAGAGCATGATGGCACCCGACTGGAGAGAGAAACAAACTTGGGGACTTCCCCCTCCAGTAGCGCCCCCTATCACCCCTCTACCCACCCAACTCACCGCTCGGGAGTTTTTTCAAATAAGTAAGTTTCTCTGGCACACCCTGTATTTGCAAGAACCCCCTCCCCAGAACCTTTGGCCTGGATTCGAACCAGGAACCTTTGGCTCATCCCACCAACCAATTGCGTCATTGAAGACACAAAAGCATTGCGCTATTTACGTGTCCTTTGGGCTTGGTTAGACCAGTTACCTAGTCCATAAGCTGAGACGATCTTTTCTAAGGCGTAATATTCATTAAAGAATAACTCAAGATGGGTCCACGAATAATACACCATATCTCAGATGTTAAATTATTGATGAAAATAACATGCTTTCACGTCTGCAGTGGTGCAATTGGTAAGCACTTGGCTGCATGAGCCGAAGGTTCCTGGCTCGAATCCAAGCTGTGGAATTTTATGTCTTATTTTTTTTTTATCAATAATTTAACGTATGAGGTATGGCATATGATGGAGCCATGTTGAGCTAGTCTAAAAGTTCTGTTTTGCAGAACAATTCTCAGACACGGTCATTTACAAATTTTTTTGTAAGTGATTTAAGAGTAATTTTAACATTACAGTGCCCGCGCCACGAGAAGGCGGTTGCGTTTCCAAAATCTCTCACATGGCGCGCTAGGTGCTTTGGCCAATCCATTTTTCTATAGGGTAGAAGTAGTTATGCTGGAGAAAGAAACAAATGCTTTATATGAAATAACGTTCAGAACAACCTTCCTTCCTTCAGAATGTAACGTTTTCCCTTTTACCATTTTTGCACGAATTTCCATATACAAAAATAACTTTTTCCAAGCCCTGAGTAACTTTGCAGAATACTACTCCTACCCTTTAGCAAAATGGATTGGCCAAGGCAGCTAGCGCGCTATGTGAGAGATTTTGGAAACGCAGCCGCCTTCTCGTGGCGCGGGCACAGTAGTACAGAATCATTAATATCAGATTGTTGCATATCCAATGTCGGATTGCAGAGGTCATTTTTAATGGCCCTTTAGAAAGGACACCTTCACACGTGCTATTCGAAATAACCCCCATTGCAATCCAAATATTGTTGCCAACGATTTGGCAGCTTCTTGAGCCCTCTCCGATAGAATCCATGGTCACGGGACTCGATAAACTCCCAGAATGCGTTTTCGACGTCTGCTTGGGTTAGGAATGTTTTCCTCTGGAGAAAATTGTCCAGGCTCTGGAAAAGATGGTAGTCGGTAGGGGAGAGGTCCAGAGAGCACCTCGTAGCCCAGAGCCTGTAGCGCCTGCACGTTGTCATGCAGCAGAAGGATGCCTTTACGATGCACTAGTGCAGGTTGTTGCTGTCAGTTTTGTGTGCATATGATGCAGTTCACGACACTAGGTCACAGCGGTGAACGTCTCCCCCTGCTGCAGGAAGCTGTAATGCACTACACCACGGATGTTCCACCAAACTGTAACTGTGAGCTTCCTGGGGTGCAACAGGGGTTTAGGGAACTGTCGTGGGGTTCATCAGCATCCAGCCACTGTGCTGACCATTTCCTATTTTGTCGTATAGAAGCCACTTCTCGTCGCAGGTGACAATGCGATCGAGAATTCCCGCTTCTTCAAGACGCCAAAGCAATTTCGTACACACCTCCAACTGATGCTCTTTTTGGTTTTCTGTAAGTTCATGTGGGACCCATTTATCCTGCTTTTTCACCTTGCTGATGGTCATAAGGAGTCTACTGACAGTCGACGCTGATACAGCATGATCACCTGCAAAGTCCCGAACAGTTTTTGACGGGTCTTCTTCCACAGATCTCTTCAGATCAGTGTCATTCAACACGTTGGGCGGTCTGTTGCGTGGCTCATTTGCCAGGTCCGTCACTCCCGCCCGAAATTTTCGGAACCGACGTTGGACAGTACGTTCGTTTACGGTGCCTACACCAAATATCTTATTGATGTTTCGAGAGGCGTTGGATGCAATGTGATTCAACCTGAACTCGCAATGCATTATCATACGTAATTTGTATGAAGTCGTGACTATCTTCGCTTGGGTTCAAACGCTATTAAATATCATCGCACACATGCAAATTTCAGGCAGCTAGTCGCTGATAGGTTTATCTCTGGGAACGTACCACTTTGTTATGGGTACTTGGTACTAAACGTGGAAACAGTGCTGAAGCGCGGAACCCACCTCAAAATCCGACATTTGATATGCAACGACCTGGTATTTATAATGTTGAAAGACGAAGCTTATTTAAATTACGAAATGTAATAAATAATTCCCTTAAAGTTTTATTTTTTTTAAAGCTTTTTTTTTTATATAAAAAAAAATGATTTCAAAGAAAGAAAAATTAATATCTACAAAAATAAACTATTATGTTGACAATTTTAACAGAACATAATTGGTTCTACAGGAATTTGATATGGCAAGTCATTTGATTTATGCAATTAACCGGCCGACAGTATGCTTCGCGTTTTGAGTATTGTTGCATTTCATCTCGAGCAATGACTTGTTTCCGCTTTTGTGATGAGAGCACGGCAGCCAAATAGAGGCTATTTCTTTCGGTTTATAGTCAAACCAATGCTATCTTCTAAGCCTCGGCAGAATTTTCTTGTTTGGATGCATAATCTCGTAATTGATTATTGTTCTTGCTCCTTTAATTTCATGAGAATATTTGAATTTTCCTGTTTCATTTGCTTGTAATCTGCCATTATTCTTTCTAAATTGGCAATCACCTTCTTCTGGCTCTCGTTTTCGATCTACAAATACAAGGAGAAAGAACGGATACAGAAGGGATCATAATACTGTGCTTATTTACAATGTGTGTAGTGGCCTTACAGTATAAGAGATGGACAATAGAATTACCAACTAGTTTCGCCATTTATTCCCGGCTTTGTCAAGGTACACAACAAGAGGCTCGCAGGCCTTATATACAGAAAAATGGTACAGATGGACCAATGAGCGTAAAAATATGATACATAGGAAATGGCCAATAAGAGAAACAAGCGAGATAAGCATAAAATAATTAAAATATAAAACTATAGGAAATGACAAAAGTGATGCGAAAAAAAACAAAAAAAAACGCGGACCGTAAAGAGAACATATCTGGTTGTCAACAGGGGAGATTGATAAAATAGAAAAGGGAGATTAACAAAATAAAACCAGTTTACAGTAATCAAACTTGCATCCCTACGTTGCCTAATCGACCGTGCCTTGAAGCTCCCCCTCAACCCCCCCGCCCGCTTGTCTGAACTACGCGTCATCCGCTCCCTTGCCCATAGGAATGGGTATTCCAACTCCTCCTTTTCCCGTATCCTCCACCGCCGGCAACACGCCATCTCCAATCCCACCTCCTCTGATGCACCCCAGTCCAAGAAGTGGGTCTCCTTGATATACCTAGGTCCCCATTTCTTCCAACTCGCCTGTTTTCTATCTTCCCTCGGACTCCGAGTATCCTTACGCTCCCCCCTCTCGTCCACCCGCACACTGAACCCCCCATCCGCCGTCGTTTATAATAAACTCGCACAACCAGGCGTCTACCGCCTCGACTGTATGTTGTGCGACAAATATTACGTTGGATTATCCACCCGTACTTTCACAATACGTTTTAAAGAACATGCCAAGTCATATACCAAGAATGACAAACGGTCACACTATGCTAACCACCTGAGGAGAACCGGACACCCCCTTAGCACGCAAGATGAAGTGATGTCCGTCTTACACATATGCCATAAGCCTTCAAAAACTACCACCCTCGAAGCTATCGAAATCTACAAGGCCAAGAAGACCAACCCCGACCGATTACTCAACCGCCAGACTGACTTCGACATATTTACCATGCTTAATCCTCTTTCTGATTTACTGTAAACTGGTTTTATTTTTGTCAATCTCCCCTGTTGACAACCAGATATGTTCTCTTTACGGTCCGCGTTTTTTTTTTTTTTTTCCGCATCACTTTTGTCATTTCCTATAGTTTTATATTTTAATTATTTTATGCTTATCTCGCCTGTTTCTCTTATGGGCCATTTCCTATGTATCATATTTTTACGCTCATTGGTCCATCTGTACCATTTTTCTGTATATAAGGCCTGCGAGCCTCTTGTTGTGTACCTTGACAAAGCCGGGAATAAATGGCGAAACTAGTTGGTAATTCTATTGTCCATCTCTTATACTGTAAGGCCACTACACACATTGTAAAGGAGAAAAACTCAATAAAATCTGCAGCCAAGAAGATATACGAGGGGTAGTCATAAAATTTTAATTATCATAGGAATACATACAGCTAGAGGAACCAAAACAAAATGGCGTAAAGTGGAGTATCGTGCGGTGATTCGTTTTCTGCATTTGGAGAGAAAATGCTGCAACAATCCATGCTGACTTGATGGAAGTGTATGGCAATAATGCACCATCATATGACACAGTGGTTAGCTTGTGCAGATGCCTCCAGTGTGGACAGAAAGTCTGAATGACAAAGTAGCAGACCATCTCTTCACGAAAAACCGGGAATCAAAAGAGAAGTGGAGGCCCTGGTGCTTCAAGACCGGTGTATCACAGTCGAGACGAGAGTGGAACAAATCAAAATCAGTCACGGATCAGTTTTCAACATCTTGCACAACATTTTGAACATGACAAACCGAGGCAGCAGCAGAAATGTTGCAGGTGTGTCAGGACAATCCAGATGACTTCTTTAGTCACCTAATCACCATGGATGAGTATTGGACATATCATTACGACCCCGAGACAAAAGAGCAAGCAAGCAAGCAGTGGAAGCATGTGGATTCACCACCAACCATCATTGGGCAAAGTGATGCCAAATGTTTTTTGGTACTGCGCTATTCTCCTGACATGGCTCCCAGTGACTTCTTCCTCTTTCCTCGGATGAAGAATGTGTGGCAGGCATTTCTAGGATGACGACGAGGTGATTTTCAAGGTGGAACATTTCCTGAACAGCCAATTGCAGACTTCTACAACCTAGGTCTCCGCCAAGTCATCCATTGTTGGGAAAAAAGTGTCACATCGAAGGGTGAATACAAAGAGAAGGACTAACACCATTGATAATTAAAACTTTATGATCGCCCCTCGTAGAAAAATTAAAGGCCATGAACATACGATGACAGTATTTAATCATTGATCTAAGGAGTTTAAATGATTAATTTAAATTTAAATGTGTTCAGTCTCCTTTTAATGGTGGAAAATCGTAAAATTAATAAAAACAAAAAAATAAATAATAAATAAAGTCACCAATCTTGGGAAACGATGAATCAACTTGTGAGATGGAAGAAAACTCAGAGGATGTAGTCTATTGAAGATGTTGTTGATAGTAGAAATAAACCCAGTCTATTGAGAATGTAGATGAAGTCTTGTGAAGATAATGTTGATAGGGGAAAAAAACGATAATCTTGAAGGAAGTGTTGGTTTTGAAATACAGATGAAATTTTGAAGAGGGTGATCCAAATGTTTGGGATAAAATTTATATAACAAAACGTTTTCGAGAATATTTCTCATCATCAGTAGGATAAAACATTTTTGAATGGTGAAAACAGTTGAAATAAGAATTTAACAATTGATATAAAGATGATGAAGCTAAGTTGGTTGTAATCGTTGGTTATGATTGTTGGCTATTGTATACTAGGGTAATTGTTGTTTAAAAGTAGTGTCCATTTATTGTTTATTTTCTATTGATGGCTTGGCTAAATTTTTGTTATTTATAATTTTCTTCTTTTCCAATGATTTTTGTGTTATTCCAATCTGGTGTGTGGTTTTCTTTGATACAAACAATGATTTACTAAATGGTTGTTTTTGTCTTTGTGGCAAAGTGCTCTTTCATGTTCTTTTAATCTTCTTTCTAATTGTCGTTTAGTTTGACCTGTGTAGATATGTTCACAATTTTTACATGGTATTTGATAAATTCTATTTCTAGTGTTCCATTTTTCTTTATTATTTTGACATATTTCTTTGAAATTGATATTTGTGCTATTAGACATATGTGGCCGAAATGATGTGTTTCGGGAGCAAGCATTGCCGAATTTTCATGACTATCACCGAAATTCACCGAAATGGGAGGATTTTTTGTAGTTCGGGCACATACGTGACTGAATTGATGTGTTTCGAGCATTGTTTTGATTGATTGTTGTTTATAGGTTGGTGGTGGCTATTAATGTTATTTGTTATTTTTGGTATGATTTTTATGTTTGGTATGTGTTCTAATATTTTCTTCTTGTATTGTATTGAATATCTTTTTTGTTGTTCTTGTAGAATTGGTATAGTTTTTGTTGTATTGTTTGTAAACGCATCTATTAAAGTTATTGGATATTTGTTTATTATTAGGTTCAGTTTAAATTTTTTTAAATTTGTAGGAATATATTTCGGGGATGTAAGTTTTTTATTCTTTGTAAATATTGTTTAATAGTGTTAATTTTTTGGTGTGTGGGTTGTTGTGAGAAGTAATGTGGTATGTTGTTACCTGTTGTTGGTTTTTCATATACCTCAAAATCTAGATTATTTTCATTTTTTATAATGTTTATATCTAAAAAAGTGATACGGTTGTTGGTCATGTTGTTGTGTGTAAATTTTAAAGGATATCGTTCTTCTAATATTTCTATTGGTTTGTTTGTTATGACTAGCATGTCATCTACATATCTCATCCATATTTTTATGTGTTGTTTGTGTTGTGATTTGTTTAGTAAATTGTGCTCCATGTTAGAGAGAATTGGTGATAATGGGCTACCCATGGGCAAGCCTTCAATTTGTGAATAAATTTTTTCATTGAATTTTAATTGATTGTTGGTGAAACACAGATTTATGGATTGTATGATTTTTAGTATTTTCGTGTAAGGTAATTTTGTTTTTAATTGATTTTTTAAGATGTTGAGAGTTGGCATGATTGGGATGTTATCATACATAGCTGTTATATCTATAGTATAAATTTTGTCTTCATTTTCTAATGTTTGTTTGGCTAGTGTTGAGTCTTTTATCTTGTAATTAAAATCAAAAATTTTTTAAAATAATTATCTAAAAATTTTGCTAGTTTGTAAGTTGGTGAATTTCTACTATCAACAACATCTTCAATAGACTACATCCTCTGAGTTTTCTTCCATCTCACAAGTTGATTCATTGTTTTCCAAGATTGGTGACTTTATTTATTTATTTTTTTGTTTTTATTAATTTTACGATTTTCCACCATTAAAAGGAGACTGAACACATTTAAATTTAAAGTATTTAATCATAATACTGCTTCATATTAAGTTACTCTCTGTTAATAGAACAAAATTTTTACCTGATCTTCAAGATCTCGAATTTCCCTAGTAATAGCACCGGTTTCTTCTACAGTTTTTATCAGCTGACTACAATTCTGTAAAAGAAAACGAATGAGAAAAGCCAACATAGTAGAATTGTTTCTCTTATACGCCGAGTGGCCAATTTATTAAGACCACCTGACAGTATTAAGCAAATTGGCTACACCCTCACGCTGTTGTCGCTATAGGGCAAGACTTTAGTACTTGAGACAGTAAAATCGACCCTCGTTATCTCGCAATATTTTCTTGGAAAACCTCGTTGCTATGTTGAATTTTGACTCCGTGTGCCAGCGAAAGGCAAGGCATTTAAAAACATTACGGAGAGTCATTTCTCCTTAACTTAGCCGATTTTGAACACACCTCCCCGGCAATGGAATGCACCTGAGCCTATGTAAATTAGGTGCTGTATCAGTGGGCATTTCATAAATATTTGTTCACGACATGACTAAAAATATTAATGATTTTCGCAGAGGGTACATACAAGCGCTTTCCAAGACTGGCTTTAGTACCATACACATCGTGCAACAGTGCAAGACGGAAAGACTTTAGTTATCGAAGGCTGCTGTTAACTCCATTCCAGCAGACATACATAATTCGAGCATTCCCGACAAGTTCACCCATGAAAAGCTATCTCAGAAGAGACCCCACCTGACACAGTCAAAAAAATGCGGAAGATGGTAGCTCAGGAAAACCCTCCAACACAGAAGGCCATGGCTCAAGAAGGCCGTAAAATCTGCGTGAACGGTAAGCTGCATAATTAAACATAAATTAGGCCTGCGCAAATTACTAAAGCCAGGGTCCATGCTCTTAATGAACATCACATCCGTAAACTCAAAATCGACGCCTGTAAACCTTACAAAGGCTACATTGCGAGCAAGAAATGGCGGTTTGTTGTCATTTTGGTTGAAGAGTGGGTTTACTCACAGATTGTGGTAAGGTTCATGCAATTGCCTACCATCCAGCAGATGCGAAAGGCCGGACTAATTGGGTGGAAAGGCTTCGTGGTGGTGGCGGCGGGGTACTGCTCAAAAAGACAGTTGCAACTTCGTCAGGTGGAGAAAAATGCTAAGGTAAAGCAAATGACTACCAGGAGAACATTTTGAACCATTTTACATGGAGGAGATCCTAGCGTCGTATGGAGAGGAGAGCAACAAAATTTGTGTTCATTAAGATGAGGTGCCCACACACAATTTCATGGCACGTATGGAAGAAGAAAACTGCATTCGTGCAATATCCTTCTCTGCTATCCCTGTCAAGTCACATGACGCCTCCCCCATGGATTTTGTGGCTTTGGACTTCTTAAAAGAGGTCTCGGAAGGCATAGCCCCAAAACCATCGCTGGATTTTGGAAAGTGTGCAAGGAAGTATGGAACAAAATTCCTCTCACCGTCCTGCAAAGAAGTCTGCTAGCATGGAAATTACACTGCCGATTCTAAAGACTACAAGACAGTGAAAGTGGAAGCCCATTGAACAGGCAGGCACCCGGCACGCAGATCAGGAATTCTTCCTTTCCGTTGATATTAATAGAAAAAAATGGAAGGAAAAATTCCGAGACCTGGATTCGAACTAGGGACCATGAATATCACGCTCGTTGCCTCTACCAACTGGGCTCTCGGGGTGTTCAAGAGCAGTTGTTGTTACAGTGCTTAAACATTGGAGCGTCAGCTAGAAAAGAAGGGTCTCAACATGCAACTTGCGGTCACTATCGACTAGCGAATGTTTGGGCTCAACGGGGACTATCGAGAATTGTAAAAGACAACCCATGGGTAACAGCGCAGATGCTACCCGGCTATGCGCCTGAGAACTTGTGAATGCGGAGCTGGTTGCATGTGCTCATTTAAGGAGGTGCGCAAGGTGTCGACTGGATCGACTAGTGTCGCTCATTCAACACAGCGCTGGTAATTAACGTGTTGTGTGGTATGCCCCAAGAAACGTATGGAGGGTGCACAGCGTTTTGAGTTTGTTGGTTTATAACATCAGATAGGTTGTCGTACACAAGGGTTATGGCAGTCAAAAACTACTCGACCCTACTGCGTGTGGGTGTTTTTTTTTTTCTGGAGGGTCCCTCAACAGGTACCCCCACCCACGCGTGCGAGGGCACAAATAAATCCTCGTTGAACATTCACAAGAATACTTACTTACTTAATTACTTTTCAAACCCACTTATCCGTTAGGGTCGCGGGGGCAGCAGCCCTATGGAGGATCTCCAGCGATCGCGATCTTCTGCCATCAGGCGCATGTCCTCCCTGGTAATATCCAAGCGACTCGAACCCAGATTCTCCATGTAGTCTAGCCACCTGGTTCTAGGCCGACCCCTTGGTCTCTTATCTACCGGCTTGGAATATAACAACTGCCTAGGAAGACTAGTTTGCGGCATCCGTATCACGTGGCCATACCAGCGCAACTGAGATCTCTCGATGCGGAGAAGTAGCGGCTCGACACCTAAAGATTCCCTTATTGTGCTGCTGTACACTCTATCTAGTAGGGTAACACCTGCCACACCTCTCAGAAATCTCATTTCGGCCGCTTGTACCCACGATCGCAGAAGAATTTCTTTGCAATTTATTATGACCTCAGTTCTTTGTTGGCCCCCCACAATCTCCAAATCTCAATCCACTGAAAATTTGTGGGATGAAGTTGAGGCAGCTATCAGACAGCTGGACCCAAAACCATCAAATCTCACAAAACTGGAAAGAGCTATCCTCAAGCATAGTCTCAGATTCCACAAGCAACCTATCAACATCTCGAGTGGAATCCGTGCCAAGAAGAATCGACGCAGTGCTAATGGCGCAAAACAGTACGGAGGAGGTCATAATAAATTGGCCACTCAGGGTAGTTATCGGGTTTTGAAATTAAACTAATAATTATGTACGAAATGCCTCAAATCTATTTTACCTCGTGTAAAGCTGCCAAATATTTGTATGCTTTCCTTACAGTTTCATCTTTCTTGGCATCCTGTGTAATAATAAAAAAAAATTAATATTGAAAATGTTATGATTGCTGCAGGAGAGAAAGGAACTTTTTTTAAAAATTAAAATGTTTTCTTACTTACCCTAAACACAAGTTCATCCGTGACAGTGAAGGTTCGGTCTAATTTTCCTGTCAACTGATTTATTTCTTTCTGTACTTCTTTTGTATCAATTAACACCTTAATTAAAAAAAATATCGACATGTTGTCAGTCAAAAGAATAAGACTTCAAAAACCCTTGATTAAGGGATCTAACTTACACTATATGATCACAAATATCCGGACACATGCACGTTTGCGCTCTAGCCACGACTTCATGGAAATCAATAGGGCGTTGCACATCCCTTTGCCCGAATCACAGCTTCCACCCTTCGGGGAAGACTTTCCACCAAATGTTGGTAGGTACTTTCCGGAATGTTCCTCCATTCCTCCCGAAGAGCGAGAATCAGTTCAGGTACAGAAGTTGGCCGATGTGATCTGGCCCGCAAGCGTCATTCCAATTCATCCCACAGACTCTCTATAGGATTGAGGTCGGGACTTTATGCCGGCCAACCCGTTTCTTCGACCCCTGAGTCCGCAAACCACTGCTGTACACGCCTCGCTTTGTGGCACGGAGCATTGTCGTGTCGGTAGAGAAATGGCTCGTTTCCGAAAAATTGCCACAACGTTGGAAGTGCACAGTTGTCCAAAACGTTCAGATAACGGTCGGAGTTCATGATTCCTTGCACAGGAACGAGCTGGCCCAGTCCGTACCATGAAAATGAGCCCCACACCATGACTCCTCCTCCTCTGAACTCGACTGTGGGCTCTGTGCACTCAGGTAAGAAGCGTTCTCCAGGTATGCGCCAAACCCAATCTCGTCCATCGGATTGCCAGAGTGTGTAGCGAGAATCGTCTGTCCACATTACACTTTTCCATTGGTCCATTGTCCAGTTTCTGTGGGCTTTGCACCACTCCAGACGTCGCTTGGCGTCGACCCTGCTGATGTGGGGCTTGTGGGCAGCAGCATGGCCAGGGAATCCCATCGTGCGCAGTTCCCGACGAATTGTCATGGTACTGGCATCGTTTGCAGAGGCGTTTCGAAACTCTGTGGCAATTTTTTCCGCCGAGGACTTCCGGTTGCTGCGGGTGACACGACGAAGCACTCGACGGTCTCTGTCCGTTAGTTTCTTGGGTCTACCGGTTCGTTGTTGAACTGTTGTCGATCCCCGGGTCTTCCATTTCATAATGACATCGCCTACTGTCGACTTGGGTATCTGAAGAAGGCTGGAAATGTCACGCACGGACTTGCCGCATAGGTGACATCCAACGATGGTTCCACGTTGGAACTCGCTGAGCTCTGCTGAACGACCCATTCTTGCCAATGTCCAAGCAGAGTTGTGTCTGAAGGTGTGGGAAGCTATTTAAATGATGTGCAAGTCATTATCATGTGACATTGGGCCAATCGATGATCTGTGAGGGGTGTCCGGATATTTTTGATCATATAGTGTATAATGTTTACCTTGTCTATGTCCTGTTTCTGTTTTTTAATATTTCCAACTATTTCCAAGATTCGTCGTGTATACGCTGCTCGATTTATATCTTTTGTTGTCTTTTCATACTCTGCAAGCTAAAACGAAAGTTAACGGATTAGGAATAAAAAGTTCACTGCTCAGATGTTTATAGAAATGGATGCTGCTCACCAATTGTTTGTGTAGTTCTTCTTTATGCTTGGCATCGTGGGCTAATTCTTTCATCTTTTCCCTAATGCTTTTGATTTCTTCAATTTTCTTTTGAGCTTCGGACTAATGAGAAAAAACATTTTATAAAAAAAAAAAAAAAAAAGTTTTATATAATAACTAGCTGAGGAAACCCGACGTCGCCCGGGACTTTATTTATCCTGTTGTTAAGTCGACCTGCCTCAGATTAAAATATCCAATTTCACCACGGATACGGATACTTTAGATCTCATCTATCCTTCGAAGTTTCACTTGCCCTTGACCTAGAAGTTCTTATATCCTCCTGCTCTAAACTCCAGTTCTTCTGATGTTCCCGATGCCTGGATAGCTGCAGTTTCCTGATCAATATTCGTTCTTTCTCTTAGCTGCACCCCCCCCCCCCATACGGCCTTGCACGTACATACATCTTTTACTGTGACTATAAGAAAAATTGCGTCCCAACCAAATTGACAATATTATTACTGCAGAAATTCCTAATGTCAACAGTGACAAAAAAAACTCACGACCACAGTTGTCAAAAACATGATCCACGGGCCATTCAGGCGCACAACAAACGCAATCATCCCCGTGCATGAAGGTGGGGAAGTGTACCAGGAAGTACCCCCAGACGCTACTGATGCTATTTATCTCCAATCTTACAAAGCTTGAACAAAACCAAACGACAATACGTGTTCATAAAGCAAACAATAACGAAGTCCGTGAGAATAGCCATAATGTATTACACAGAGAATAAACATCAATAATTATACGACAGGTCACCCCTTAGGGCTAGATCAGATGTGTCCGGCGCATCAAACAATAATGCTACGGTGAAGTACGGCAGACACAACCTAAAATGCATTTTAAAAACAGCTTATTTCTTATACTGTGGTTTTAAAGTTCAGGCAGTGCCATCTATTGACAAAGTTCAGAACTATAATGTTATTATGGTAACATTAAAGTTGAACATCAAGTTATTAGGTTTGGTCACTTCCCAAAATATTGGGCAAACCTATCCAAAAAGAGATAAACAGTATGCTATTCATCTCTAATTTATCTAATCGCTATTTGATCAAATTGTAAGCGCCAAGATCTAACGACGTAGTTTCAGTTTAAGTGAGCGCGATCGGCTGCCCAAAAAGCATACGCACTCAAGTTGGGAACTAAGTGAGCAGTTGGCGACTGGATGGACTTCCAAGAAACACCCTCGATGCATAGTGTGTTACAGAGTTTATTAGCGCTAAGAAATCTCGCCCAACGGGGCAAAATTATTTCTCTTTACCCATTCGGAATCGTTATAAAACCTACAAACTACACTAGTTCATGAATAAAACAGTTAAAACTACGAGGGTGGGCTGAAAAGTAATGCCTCCAAGGCCATAACACTTATTTTTTAACGAATTTAAAATTTTTTTTTTCAAATGATGGCTTATTTTGTTCTCTTTCAAAAACACTTTATGTCTATGTCACTAGATGGTGTAGGTGTGCTGAAAATGAAACATAATGGCGACCTACATGGAAGTCAGGTTGAAATAGCGCGCAGTGATTGAGTTTTTGACAGCTGAAGGTTGCGATCCTGTCCAAATTCATCGCCGAATGACAGCTGTATACAGCAATGCAATTTTTGACGTCAGTACAGTGAGAAGATGGGCAAGATTAGTGAAAGAACGAAACCCGGCAAGCTCTAGCCTAGCTGATCAACCCCGCAGTGGACGACCAATCACAGCAACAGACGAGCAACATCGAGTTTGTGTCGATCAACTGATTCGTTCCAACCGCCGAATTAAGCAATAGGACACCGCTACAGAGCTCCAAATTTCCAAGGAGAGAGTGCACGTTATCATAACCGAGTTGCTGGGATATCGTAAGGTGTGTGCTCGTTGGGTACCGCATATGCTCACTCCTGAACTCAAAGAGAAGAGAAAGAACGCTTGCCAAGATTTGTTGGCCCGGTACGAGCGGGAGGGTGAGGCTTTTCTGCAGCGCATTCTCACGAGGGATGAATCATGGGCACATCATTTTGACCCAGAGAACAAACGACAATCGTTGGAATATCGCCATGCAACATCTCCACGTCCCAAAAAGTTCAGGGTTGTCAAGTCAGCAGGGAAAATCATGTTGACCATCTTTTGGGACTTCCAGGGTGTTGTCCACCTTGACTTCTTGGAACCAGGAACCACGATCGACTCAAAACAGTACGTGCAAACGCTAGAGAAGCTTCGCGCCCGGTTGCTCCGAATTCGGAAGGGTATGGACCCTATTCTGCAGCACGACAATGCACGTCCGCACACAAGTCGAGAAACATAAGAAGGGTTGCAGCGACTGAAGTTCGTGGAGGTTCTACCGCATCCGCCGTAAGCCCTGACCTCACTCCCAGCGATTTTCACTCGTTCCCAAAGCTTAAAGAATCGCTTAAAGGACATCGATTCAGCTCTGATGACGAGCTGAAAGACGCGATTCGATCCTGGTGTCGAAAACAACCAAAGGACTTCTTCTCCGACGGGATGTCACGAATAGTGTCATGTTGGCAAAAGTGTGTGGACAGAGATGGGGACTATGTTGAAAACCGAATAATGCATTGAAAAGAGAACAAAATAAGCCATCATTTGAAAAAAAAAAATTTTAAGTTCGTTAAAAAATAAAAGTGTTATGGCCTTGGAGGCATTACTTTTCAGCCCACCCTCGTAATTCCTAATAATCTAAACACTTACCAGTTTATTGAAGTTTACTTCTTTAAGTTGACGGTATTCTTCTATTAAAGGCACACGATGTTTCTCCCATTGATTAGCAAGAATTATTAAACGTTTTGTGTTGGCCTCTATCACACTTTGCAGTTTTTCCAGATTTTCATTTGCATTTGGCAGCAACTGAAGCGTCTGCTTTTTCACTCTAGAAGCGTCTCCCAGAGCTTTATTTTTCAGCTCTAGTTCGGCATTTTCTTGTTCTAACTGGAAACAGCAAAAGTAGACGCTATTCTAATAAGGACACAACTGATAAATCAATAAAACCATTAAAACGAGCACACAAACGCTTTAATCCCAGTTTAATGCACATTTACTTTAACTCCTGCTTGGGGCAGTCAAACAAAAATGAGTCATACGACAAAACATGTCGTTGAAAATTGATTCCCTCAAAAGCATTCCCCAAACTGATAAGACAGTCAATTTCATCTGTTGGATGGTGTTCAGCTGGGTCGTTGCCTTTCGCGCAATATCCTCTCTTGATTCAAATTGAGTCCCTTTCTGTGCAATTTTCAACTTAGGGAATAGCCAAAAATCACACGGAGCCATGTTGAGCGAGTAGGCAGGCTGAGAAACCACAGGAATGCTGGGTTTGACCAAAAAAAATCCGAATCGGATACGAAGAATGAGCTCGTCCCCAAAAGCCTATTAAATCTTACGAATGGTTTTTGCTCGGGTATCGCCAAACTTTTGGCAAAATTTGATGAAATTTCATTCCTCAACTCGTTCCGTCATTTTCGCAACAATTCACAATCTGATGAGCGCTCGCTGCACATCCTCACTCGTACACCGATGACGAAAGACTATCGCCATCTGCAGGCGGGAAAAATTCACGAGTTTCATTAATGTCTCCTTCACACCCCCGCCAAAAGAGGGCTCTGGAGAATAAATTAAGGTTAGATACTGTTTTAAACACACCTCGTACATCCAATATGCGACGATGAATTTCTTATCCTCAAACCACACTTCTCAGTTTTTCTTTATTCGCCAGAAAGAAAAAAAATTAGTGCAAATTTTCACCACCAGGTGGAAATGTGGCACTGTGGAATGACAAATGGAGATTTTAAAACTAGTTTCATTGTTTTAAACAAGCAGGCAAGGTTTTTGTTTGATTACAGCATATGTCCAATATGTCTGCCCCCTGCGTCAATGACATGTTGGAAGCGTAGCACAGCATGATCAATGGTTGCATGAAGCGTCTGAGACACGTCGTCTAATAATGGCTTTCAGCTCAGGCACAGTCCGTACACTTTGCTGATAGACCCCCAGCCAAAAATCGCGCGGGTTCAAATCCGCAGAACGTGGAGGCCATGCATCTGAAAAACTTCTAGAGATCATACGATCATCTCCAAAGTTGGCACGAAGCAGTTCCTTCAATTGTCGACCAATATGAAAAGGTGCACCATCTTGCATGAAGACAGTGGTTTCCAAGCATTGTCGTTCTCACAAGGCAGGAATCACGCGCTGTGCAAGAAGTTCACAATACCGAGCACTTGTCACAGAACATCTTACAGGACCTCGTTGTGTCACGTCCTCAAAGAAAAAGGGGGCTAGAATAAAATCAACAGTGAATCCACACAAAACAACGGTCAAGTATTCAGAATGCAATGGCTTTTTGTGCACGACATCGGGGAGTGAGGCACCCCATATGCGTGTTCACCACTCCTTCAAGGGTGAAATGTGTTTCGTCTGACCATAGAATGTTCCACGGCCACAAGTCATCGACGATCATCCTCGCCAGAAAGCAATAAGCAAAATCAGCACGTCGAGAGGAATCTTGAGGTTTTAGCTGTCGTGCCAGATGAATTTTGTATGGGTACCAATGCAGAATGGACCGCAAGACCTTTCACACCATGGACTGTGGGATGGTTGATTCGCATGCTGTGCCCCACCACTGCAACAGCCACGTCCTCAACAACTTCGTCTGCTATCTTACGCGATCCTCTTCCTGGTGTGACAGCCAAATCGCCAGTCGATTCAAACTTCTTTATCATTTTTCGCAACCCAGTATCTGACATGGGCCCTTTTCACAGTCCTTTTAGACGACGATACGCTCGCAATGCAGCTGGACTGCTGTTGTCATTCTGGTAAAACAACTTTACCAACAGTGCGCGTTCTTTCTTGCTTAAAGCCATGATTTTTCGTGAAAGCTTTTCACTAAACATAACGTGAATTGCTCCAAATGAGGCTCCTATTTTCAAAAAAGGTTTGTCTCAATGAGGTTCATTCATGTTGCTTTTATTGCGCTTGGTTCGATGAAATGAATGCTTTTGCCATTTCTTCATTTTTAGCGGACAAATGCATGCCTGTGCTCAAACATCCTCCGTATTCGTCAATCCGGCTCCCTGTGACTTTAATCTGTTCCCAAAAGTGAAAAGTGCATTGACGGGAACACATTTTCAGTCTGTTGAAGAGGCAAAAGCAAAAACGGCAGAATTGTTGAAGAGGGTGACAATGGACGACCTACAGCATTGCTTTGAACAATGGAAGGCAAGTATGCAGCAGTGTATGTAGGGGAGGGGAGTAAGTTGAAGGGAATAAAACTTAGTTGTAACTTCGTTTGCATTTCTGGCACCAATCTTGTTATTTAATTGTCTCGCCTTGTATCTCTAAAGAGCCTTATCCAATTGATATAAAAAATACGCCAAGCCATTACCTCGACCGTAATAGCTTAATGAATGGATATTTATAAGAGAAAAGGACGAGACACAAAAACCCTGGAATGCAATAAATAGTTAATAAATACAACTGAAAAATAAAATAATAAATATATAAGTATAATCAAAATAAAACTAAAAAATCAAATAAAGAGCTGACGTTTCGGATAGAGCCTATCCTTTATCAAAGCAAAAAAGGATAATTCTCTAAAAGCAAATAGAATATTAGAGAATTATCCTGAAGTTATGAAATTAGTACTAACGAACGGGTTTATATATAGTTTGCATGGGGAATAGTAAGGCGTTATTGGCTGACAAACAAGAGAACAAATGAGATTAATTAGACGAACTGTTGGGATAGGACAAGACGGAGGACAAATAGGAAATAATAAGGGGGCGGCGAGAAAAATGTAATAGGATGAAACATATGAAAGTGAAATTATAAAAACGTTTAGGAATGATAGGGTGCCTAGCAAAAAGATTACGTAAAATTATTCCTGATTATTAGTAGACAAAAAAGGGGGCTGTCATGAAAGAATATTATTGACATTGTTCAAAAGTATCGTTTTTATGATTCCCTGACTGTACTCGGTTTAAAAAATAAAAATTCCCTGACCATTCCCGGTCACTAGTCACCCTGTAAAAAAGTCCCACATGTAAGAGCAACGGATCAAAAGTAAAAAAATATGAAAGGACATTGAAAAGAATAAATAAAAGATAAGAAAGAAGAAAAAAGAAGAAGAAAAGGCCCCATAGGGCTTGCGACAAATTAAGGAATAGCTGAAGTTGGAAGGGGACATGGGAAAGGTAATGAGGGAATGGTGCCTTTGCTAAGGTTAATGCCATTAGGGAATTAAATTTCCAAATAAGAAAAGACTCGAATTGCTTTCTCTCTTTTTTGCTATGGAAGTTACTACGAAGAATATAAAGGCTGATGGCCTGTAAAGAGTGACCAGGGGAATTAAAGTGTTTAGCGACAGGGGTGTCAGCATTGCTAAGAATATCAAACTTATGTCCGGCAAATCTGGAGCGTATGGTATTGCCTGTCTCTCCAACGTACGGTTTCTGGCATACTTTGCAATGTAACAGGTAAATTAAGTTGTGAGAAGTGCAGATCAGGTTCTGGTTAATCTTGAAAGTAAAGGAGGAGGCACTGCTGGAAATGGAGGTAGCAGGGTTAAGAAAATGACAAACACCGCAATGCTTTGTATTGCAAGGAGAACATCCCTTAGTGGAAGTGCGTGGTTTGGTAATAGCAGCATGGACCAGAATATCTTTAAGATTAATTGTCCGTTTAAAAGAAACTTTTGGTGGCTCTGGTAGAATGGAGTGGAGAAGAGGAGAATTATCAATAATATGTTGATATTTCCTTAGGACATTTTTAATACTATTGAGGGTTGGATGATAAGGAAGAACTAATGTAGGTGTTGTCATGGCTGGAGAAGGTTTGGGGTTGTTGTTAGAACGAGAATTGCGATGTTTATAGATAGAGGCGCGTATGACAGATTTGGGTAGCCTCTTGCTTTAAGGGAGTGGGTAAAGGCATTAGCATGGAAGTCCTTGTCAGGCTGATTAGTGCATATTCTATGGATGCGAGTTAACTGACCTAATGGGATGTTATCCTTGCAATGGCGCAGATGGCAGCTGTCATAGTGTAAGTACTGGTGTAGCTTAAGGAATACAACATATTAAGTTTCAAAAAGCATTTTGTATTTCCATTTGCCATACCTGCTGAATTCCCACAGTTATTTTCTTGCTTTTTATCTGCAAGGCCTCCATTTCTTGGTTGAGTTCTTCTAAGCGTGTCTGCATAGCAGCCAATTCTTTTTCTTTCTCGAGTTTCTCCGCCTCGCTATCAGCCGGATGAAGAGGAGCAACGACAATGTTTGCAGTGTCGTCGTGTATTTTGGCTTTCTGTAAAAAAAATTTTTAATAACCCCACCTTAGTAGTAGAGACGAAAAGAAATAAAACGCTTTATTGTTTTCCCGCAGGATCCAATTCGACTTACAGCGGTAAATTGGAGTTTTTCGGAATGAATGAATCTCGAACTTTTTGTTTTGATATCCGAAGCCGATTTTTCTGCTTCTGTAGAAAGCTTCTTTTGAAGGTACGATAGAGACGTGTCCATAGTTTTAGGTAATTTCTGAAGTTCTTGCTGGATTGTGCCAGCAATTTTTTTCTGTATTCGCTCTTTCTTTCGTATTCTATATTCCTATAATGAACAACAAAACTTTTAGAAGAAACAACTTACTATTACGGGAAAGGAGTCAAGGAGTCGACAACAATGACTTATTTAAAATATCTTGCCCCCCCCCCTTTTTTTTTTAAACAAGTGCAACTTAATTCTGTTGGTTTCTTTGAGAAGTCATAATTTGTAAATCAGTTGTTGGACTCTAACCATTTTATTTACAAACCATGAGGGAGATGATCACATGATTTTTATTCGTGGACAATTTCAAAAATTTCTATTCAATATTTCATGACAAGGTGTACACACGACACAAACATCCATTACTTTCACCAGAAGGTTTCTGCTGTTGAAACATCCAGGATGCTGTGCAAAACATGCAGAGAGGTTATTGCAACTGAAAGAACATGCCAACCTGCCGACTTCTCTGTACAACATCATAACTGCTGATGAAAAAATGCAGCATTGGGTACAACAAGCTGAAGCGCACAAAATCATGAATCAACCTTACGGAATCATGCTCTTTGCAGCCCTAATACAACATTTACAGCAAGAAGGTTCTGGTAAGAATCTCATGAGATCATTTGTACCAAGAGCTACTCCCATCAGGACAGACAGTGACATCAGACCGTTATGTGGAGCATCTGCAACTTGGTCCATGACAACACTTGTCCTCACATTGCGTAAGTGATGAAAGATATCCTTAATGAACTTTGGTAGAAGTTCAAATTTTTCTTGGAGGGGAGCATCCCCTCCTATGTTTGTAAATGGAGGGGAGTTAAACTCTTTGGGAGGGAGGCAATAAGTTACGAGTTATGCAAGTGATTTTTCAACATAGTATAAGAAAGTATTGTAATCACGAAAAATTTCGACCTCTAGATTTTCACTGATCTTCACGTTTTAGGGTCTCTAGATTACGAAAAAGTGATTTCTGGAAAATGTCAGTGTGTCTGTGTGTGTGTGTGTGTGTGTGTGTCCACGCTAGCGTCCAAACGGCTAAAGCTATCGAGACCAAACTTTAAACTTAAGATTATAATCTTCCTCTGGAGGTCTGATTAGTTTCCCAGTGGAATCGGTGAACCGGAGGTATCAGTTTACTCCAGCGCCAAAATATAAATTTTGAAATATCTCGTTAAACATTGCGTTTATGAAAATTTTGTATACGATAAAAAGTGTTCCAATTTCAATTATAAACAACTTTTGTTAAGAAAATTTTTCAAAATTCCAACCGGAAGTACCTGTTTTAATCCATTTTTTTGCGAAATAAGATGGTATAGGCAAATTTGGAATCTATACCAAAGTGTTTAGAAGCTAATTTGAAGTACCGTAAATCTTCTACTATAACGCGAATTTTTTTGGCCTAAAAAAGCATCTAAATTTGTTGGGTCGTGTTATACTAGAGGATAAAAATCAGCCCTCCGACGACTGCGGCCGATCGTCGATAATAACAACATCGTTAATAACTTCTCCCAAACATCGATACTTCTAAATAGGCCTACTTCCAAACTGCCTCGAACCAAAGCCTACAAGAAAGCTTATGTAGTGAAAATATTAAACTGAATAAAGATTACTTGTCTTTTTATTAAGAAAATTGATGTACTGTTGTGTTTTTTTGTCGATGTGCGAGTGAGAAAGCTTTCCCTATCAATGTAGGGCTATAAACTTCCAAACTGCCTCGAAGTTGAGGCAGTTGCTTTTGTCGAAGTCACTTTCTGTGCTGATGACATTCAGACGAATTTGCCGTGTATTATACATTGATTACATTGCATATAATGTCCAGTTCATTATACAATATATTAATTCACTTTTTATTCGAATTACTCGTCGCCAACATCTAACAACATCGATAATAACTTCTCCCAAACATCGATACTTCTAATTAGGCCTACTTCAAAACTGCCTCGAACCAAAGCCTACAAGAAAGCTTATGTAGTGGAAATATTAAACTGAAAAAGCATGTAACTGAACTTTTAATTTCCCCAATTAAAATCATTTGGGTTACAAACAGGCACGATATGCTGATTCATTCCATAAAAACATGTAAAAAAAGAACTCTTCAGCCAATGGACATTGCCACCCAATATACCACTTTGTGTTGATTGGTTAGTTTTGATTGACAATAGCACTGCAAGCACTATATAAACTCTGGCAATGTGAGTGTAAATCAGTACAACCTATTCATCCAGTTCATCAATACTTTTAGATTCGATCTCCAGCATATTTATTTAGTGATTCTTCAACCTGCATTTAGTGATTCAGGACTTAGAGATTCTTCACTCAGCAAAACTAAGGTACTTTTTCTTTTTTTTCTGTTTTTTTTTTTTTTATTATCAAAAATGGGGGTCGTGTTATACAAGAGGATAGGATTTTTGCCGATTTTTTGGGCCGAAAAAGTGGAGCCGCGTTATATAAGAGGTCGCGTTATAGTAGAAGATTTACGGTAACTTTTATTCACAAACTTTTTTAAAATTTCTTTCGGAAGTAGATTTTTTAGACAGTTGTATAATTTTTTTCTGAATTTGGACCAGGGACGAGTTTTTGGACATGAGATCGCGGTTTAGTAAGCATCGTTCATACGTCAAAATTGCGTAATGTCAAAGCCTTCCAATGGTAATTGCTCTGATCTTACGCAATTTTGACGTATGAGCGATGCTTACTAAACCGCGATCTCAAGTCCAAAAACTCGACCCAGGTCATTTATGTATAAGAAAGTCGGGTGGTGACCACACCTCATTTTTTTAATTTAAGTTTTGTACATAAATGTGTTAAGAATAATAAAATAACAAAAACTCAGTCAAAAAATAAATGTAATAAATCTTATATTTCAAAAAACAAAATACTACTAAAATATATGAAAATGGACTTTAGTGTGTCTTGGTATTTAGCAATCTCTGGACATGATTTTGAAGCATCTAAACATAATGCTTATCTATGAGCTACCCAATAAATTCCTATTACTTTATTATTTTTCTCTCGACGATACCGCAACGGTGACGATTGGAATTAGGAAATTCCATTGGTTCAAAAGTTAAATCTCTCTGAAAATATTCAACAATACTGATTGATGACAAGTTAAACCCGTAATCTAATGATTTACGGATGGAAAAGTGTGATATTGTCCAAACTTATATTGTAAAGTACAGAGAAAAAAATATTAATAAAAAACCATAAAAACTTTTAATACGATTAAATGTCATGGGTGGGGAAACTCCCCTCCTGAAAGTTATTTTGGGAGCGATTTTAAAATTTTGGGCGAGAATCCCGCCATCCCGCCCTGAATTTCAAGCCCTGACCCGGCATACTCTCTGGACACTGCTCATTTGAACTGACACTTGTTCTGGTTGATGTAGAATCATTTAGCTGATACCTGTCATGGATATGAAGACGTGCTAAATTAGATTACTGACTTTGAGTCGAAGAATGAATTGTTCTTCTGCCACGGAATTCAAATGTTGCCTGAATAATGGGCAAAGGTAGTGGCAAACTTATTTCTAATAGATAATACGTAATACGTTTTCTAAGAAATAAATAAAATTAAACTTGAAACAATCCAAAAGAATTAAGTTACACCCAATAAAATCTTCTCCGTTAATTAATTATACGAGAGCGAGTCAAAAATTATCTATACTTTTGCCATAGCACATCTTCAAGGTTGGCATACTGCATTCTGCGTTATGTGTGCTTAGAGTTGGTACAACTACGGTCATGTGTGTGAAATTTGGTCCCGATTGCATCATTTGCCTTCCAGCTATTGCTGTAAACATGTCCGTTTTGCTAGCAGTTTGCATAAATCGGAACAAATTTCTCTGGTTCAAACCATCAACAAATTGAATTTTGAGGTACTGAAGACCCTCCCTACAGCCCAGATTTTGCTCCCTCAAGGAGGCTTTGCGATTACATCGCGTTTCCACAGACTTAAACATGCAGGAAGCGGTGCAAAAGCGGATGAAAGTCTGACGGTGCACGATCCGGGCTGTAGGGAGGATGCTCCAGTACCTCAAATTTACACTAAAATAGCCGTAAGGCAAATAATGCGATCGGGATCAAATTTCGCACACCTAACTGCAATCAAACAACTCCAAGCACACATGCGTGGAAGACCATATGACAACCTTGAAGATGTGCTATGGTTAAAGTGTACATAACTTTTGACTTGCACACCTCGTATAAGTTCTAATTTCTTACACTTTGACTGAGCCTCGAGGATAATCCTATTTGATTCCATTCGGTTTCCCACTGAGAAGCTTCAGTGATGTCACTTGCATGGTGGTGCATTAGTGAAGCGAGCACCATCGAAGAGGGATGTGGTGGTTGAGAAGTGACTGGGCATTGGTAATAGGAATAATAAAGTTTCAATTCTGGAAAAAAACGAAATTTCGGCTTAAGTTAATATCCGTGTCGACTAATGCTGATAAGGAAAACGCCTTTTCTGCATACAACTCCTTCTTAAGCAAACTACAAGCATTGTTTGTTTTGCATTTACCTTTTGGAGTTTTCTTATTCACATCCTCCAGGCTCGTTGGGAAGTTTACTAAACAAGAATGAAACCTGTGATTTGCACAGGAGCCCTGAAAATAAAATACTTTACATTTCCCACAATCATTATAACATTAAATACGAACCAAAAAAAACTAACAGAAGCATTAAGCGTTTACCGTACCGTACCTCTTTGTACCAAACATTTTTCTTCCACCGTCCTCCGTTAGTTTGACAAAAAACAGGAATCCAAGGCATTTGCAATCGTTCTTGTAAATTTTTTGAGATTGCGCTATCAAGTAAGGCAGGAGCACCTGTCAAGAAAATTTGTCATCTTCAATAAACGCGAATGCCAATTAAGGTACTTTTACTAATTTTGTAGATTTCTATTTACGAGGGCAGTCCAGAAAATAGTACCCGTTTAATCATACAAATGGCGCTACTGATCCAATTACAAACACAGCGGCGCAGGTGTCTAAAGTAACATCTTAGCATTGCTAAAAACCAGTTCATCCAGTGCATGGTCTGAGTTTTGTGACTGTTTAAAATGGCGAATAACAAAGAAAATCCCACCAATTGCCAAGTGCGATCCGTTATCCGGTTTCTGCGTGCAGAAAACATTTGTGCAAGCGAAATTCATCGCAGGATTACTGAAGTTACGGTACGGGAACAATGGACGAGTCATCTGTAAGGCACTGGGTTCGAAACTTCAAAGAGGGAAGAGCTGTTCATCGTGCACAGTAGCTCTTCCCTCTTTGAAGTGTCAGACCCAACGCCTTACAAATAACTCATCCTTTGTTTCCGTACTGTAAACTTCAGTAATCCTTGGACGTACGTTTTCTGCATGGAAAATGGATCGCATTTTGCAATTAGCGGGATTTTCTATCTTATTTGCCATTTTAAACAGTCACAAAACTCAGACCAAGCACCGGATGAACTCGAGCTATCGTTTTCAGCAAAGTAAGATGTTACTGTAGACACCTGCGTCGCTTTGCTTTTAATTGGATCAGTCGTACTATCTGTATGACTAAAGGGGCACTACTTTCTGGACTGCCCTCATATTACTGCCTAACGGATAAATTTTAAATGATGGTTATGAAAGAAAAATTCCAAACTTGCGGGCTGGAGCCAGCTTTGTGATGGCTACCATGTGACTACATGACACATACACTGGTGGCCAAAAGTTTGGACCAACCAGCAATGTCAAGAAAAACTGAATTTATACAAAAACTGTTTTCCACCTACAACTCTAAGTAAATATGAAATAATATTCAGGGAAGAAACAAACTTATTTCTGCGTTGTTGGTTTCTTATTACCTAAAATCAAAATAAGACTGGCCAAAAGTTTGGACCACATTTGTATAACGTAAAGGGAAAAAAGTATTACATCATTAACCAATGAGTACTTGACAAACGACCTGAAATAGAATTAAATAAGCTTTTAATAACATGTGGCTTAACAGCTTTCTGAATGGCTGCTATTTGTTGTTCTCGAGATTTGTACTAAATGTTTTGGTAAATTTTTTGTTCCGTGAGATGCCACACATTCTCAATAATATTGAGATCTCGATTTCGAGCAGTCCAAGCAAAAGTGGAAATATTATTGCTCTCAAAATAGGCTTTCACAACTCGTGCAGTATAGATTGCAGGACTGTCCTGCTGCTAAATCCATGGTTTTTGCTTAAACTAGACTTTACACAAAGGGATGAACGCATTGTGAAGATCATCTTTATACTGAGCTGTTGTACAATGTCCATCTATACTGTGAATCTTCAACTATCCGTTGCTTCCAATGGCACCCAGAATCATCACTCCACTACCACCCATTTGCTGCTTAATTCGCAGTGGAATAAGTGTTTCTTTTTCATAAGAAGCTACACTATATGATCACAAATATCCGGACACATGCACGTTTGCGCTCTAGCCACGATTTCATGGAAATCAATAGGGCGTTGCACATCCCTTTGCCCGAATCACAGCTTCCACCCTTCGGGGAAGACTTTCCACCAAATATTGGTAGGTACTTTCCGGAATGTTCCTCCATTCCTCCTGAAGAGCGAGAATCAGTTCAGATACAGAAGTTGGCCGATGTGATCTGGCCTGCAAGCATCTTTCCAATTCATCCCACAGACTATCTATAGGATTGAGGTCGGGACTTTGTGCCGGCCAACCCGTTTCTTCGACCCCCGAGTCTGCAAACCACTACTGTACACGCCTCGCTTTGTGGCACGGAGCATTGTCGTGTCGGTAGAGAAATGGCCCGTTTCCGAAAAATTGCCACAACGTTGGAAGTGCACAGTTGTCCAAAACATTCAGATAACGGTCGGAGTTCAGGATTCCTTGCACAGGAACGAGCTGGCCCAGTCCGTACCATGAAAATGACCCCCACACCATGACTCCTCCTCCTCCGAACTTGACTGTGGGCTCTCTGCACTCAGGTAAGAAGCGTTCTCCAGGTATGCGCCAAACCCAAACTCGTCCATCGGATTGCCAGAGTGTGTAGCGAGATTCGTCTGTCCACATTACACGTTTCCATTGGCCCATTGTCCAGTTTCTGTGGGCTTTGCACCACTCCAGACGTCGCTTGGCGTCGACCCTGCTGATGTGGGGCTTGTGGGCAGCAGCACGGCCATGGAATCTCATCGTGTGCAGTTCCCGACGAATTGTCATGGTACTGGCATCGTTTGCAGAGGCGTTTCCAAACTCTGTGGCAATTTTTTCCGCCGAGGACTTCCGGTTGCTGCGGGTAACACGACGAAGCACTCGACGGTCTCTGTCCGTTAGTTTCTTGGGTCTACCGGTTTGTTGTTGAACTGTTGTTGATCCCCGGGTCTTCCATTTCATAATGACATCGCCTACTGTTGACTTGGGTATCTGAAGAAGGCTGGAAATGTCACGCACGGACTTGCCGCATAGGTGACATCCAACGATGGTTCCACGTTGGAACTCACTGAGCTCTGCCGAACGACCCATTCTTGCCAATGTCCAAGCAGAGTTGTGTCTGAAGGTGTGGGAAGCTATTTAAATGATGTGCAAGTCATTATCATGTGACATTGGGCCAATCGATGATCTGTGAGGGGTGTCCGGATATTTTTGATCATATAGTGTATATTATCAGGACCATCCAAACTCATTCGTTTTTCATCAGAAAACACAACCAATTGGAAGTCTGTGTTTTCACGCAGAAGTGTCTTAGCAAACTCCAGTCTCTCCTGCATGTGTTTCTGTGGTAACTTTTTGGGTTAAATTTCATAGGCAAAGTTCTCAGCACGTAGTTCGCTGCGAATTGTTCTTCTTGAGGCAGCAAGTTGCAAATTAAGTTTGACTTGTGTGGTGTTGACTACATGCCCAGATGTAATATCATGTCTAACATGTCTCTTAATTTTTGATTTGTCTCTTCGCGTCAGTGCACAAGGTCATCCCATTTCCGTCCTATTTTCCAATTAACATTTTTAACAATTCTGATAAAGATTTGTAGCTCACACGGGAGATTTCAGCAACTTTTTTGAAGTTTGTAAATTGCTTGTTAAAATGCCTAATTCGCTCTTGTTGGCTTTCAGTTAACATTGTACAATACATTCGATGGTTTTAGTGCTCACCACACAACACGATGACTTGTAATATGCAAATTATTTGCATGTTTGTGATGTTGGTCCAAACTTTGGCCAGTCTTATTTTGATTTCAGGTAATAAAAAAGCAACGACGCAGAAATAAATTTGTTTCTTCCCTTGAATATTGTTTCATGTTTACTTAGAGTTGTAGGTGTAAAATATTTTTGGTATAAACTCATTTTTTCTTGATTTTGCTGGTTGGTCCAAACTTTTGGCCACCAGTGTATGAAAGATTGATTACGATCTATGCTAACGATTTGGAGGTGAAAGTTTACGAAGAATACGGTGACCCTGGCTGTTGACCATTGCCCTACACTGCATCTTTCACTGTAGAAGAGATGTCTGAAGAACGGCAAGGCTGATATAGTTCCATTCCTGTTTGCAGGCTTTCCAGAGACCCTCAATGGTTGTTGGACAATGTTGAGCAAGAGCTCGTTTTTAATAATCCTAATCTGCAGAAATCCTTCGGGGATGCATCTGGTGACTTGACAGGGATATCATAAAAGGGTGCCACGTGAATTCCGGTTTCATCTTCCAAATCTAACATAAAATGAACAGCTAGACCGATGCTTTGTCTTCTAGCAGCCAAACTCCCCATACAATGTGGGGATTGGACCGAGAACATGCTGCTGACAGTAAAGGGAATTAACCTTAGCCTTCCTGTTCATTCTTATGATTGTGAGCTTACCGTCATCCGAGTATCCCGCAATTACCATAAATCCTTTAGAAAAATTTCCTTTGACCACTTTTGATACGATTTCTCTCCATGTGGACAGTAGCAAATCGTGCAGGGTAGACGTAGGCTTCCTCCAATGTAACAATGCATTTCCATCATTCTGCTGCGAGGTAACTCTCATAGAGCCTCCAACAGTTCCTCTTCCTTGTTGAGACGTGTCATGGCAGCAGCTTACAAACAACTCTTGTGACGCTTTTCCAGTTGCAAATCTTGTTTATTATTTTATTTACAGTAGCCTGTGAAGTACTACAGTGTTTGCGATGCCCCTTTGGGTTGCTGAGTCTTCACACTGGACAAGCTGCTCGACCTTTCGAATGACCTGTGGTGTTCAGCTTGTCAGAACTAGAGCATTTTGCCGTTTCTGGCCAGTTGGAATTAACCCTTCCCGGGATTTTCCTTTTCCATTTAGTACTGTCAATATGCCTTTCTTCAAAACGGAAAAATTTCATGTTTAGCAGAATAGCTGTAATCAGCATTGGAAAGGGCAGCCATGTACCTTACCCAGTCAGGTCCGTTTTCGGAGACTTTTTTCATGACATTTATTGCTTTCGAAGGAAACAACAATGCAGATGTAAATTTGCTTTGTCAAATGGATGTGCACACGACCCACAGCACTCACGCAATAAATTATTACCAAAGATCATAATCACTCTTCTGTATAGACAACATAGTCATTAGCATATCAGTGTTACAGCCAGTGACAAAAAATTAGCACCACCATCATTTTCACTGAAATTCTTTTAATGAAACAAAATTCCAAATGCTCTTTTGGAATACAGACACTTAATATCTTCAGAAAAAATCAGGCTTCATAAAAATAAATTGAATGTCCACTTAAAAAAAAAAATTGTTTTACTCAGGTGATATTTCTGAGTGACAAAAAAATTAGCATCAGCTACAAAAGAATCCTCTGAATGGTCTTAATATGTGGTCGATTTGCCTTTTTGTGAAATTACCTCAGAGATACGATTAGGCATCTTAGTAATTAATCCTTTAATCCATGAATGATCTAAATTTTCCCAAGCATCAATGATGGCACATCTCAAGTCAGAAGCATTTTTGTACTGACGATTGTTTTCATACACTTTTCGTGATAGCAAGCCCCAAACATTCTCAATGGGATTCAAATCAGGTGACATAGCTGGCCATTGCAGAACAGTGATTTTTTTTTTCCTCAAACCACCGTGTTACAAAATGTGCTTTGTGGATGGGAGCATTATCTTGCTGAAATACCCAATCATTTCCAGCCATAATTGGTCCAAAATCTGGGAAAATGTCTTTCAGCATTGACAAATACCCTTGTGCATTGATTCGTCCACTGAGAAACTTCAAGTCACAATTCTTCTGGAAACCAATTGCTCCCCAGATCATTACAGATCCACCGCCAAGCTGTCTTCGTGAAAGAACTTGTTTTTCTTTTCGCAAATCGTGAAAATAGTATGAGAATCCATCTGGTCCGTCAAGGTTGAACTTCTTTTCATCTGTGAATATGACATTTTGCCATTCTGAAGTCCAACCCATGTATTTTCTGGCAAACTGAAGTCTGTTTTCTCGATGACGGTTAGTGAGTGGTGGCTTCCTCTCGATGTGCTGTCGCAGAAGATGCGGTCAGTCGTGGATCACACGCTGAACGTTTCGCAGATTTGTGTCGAGCTGCAGTTCATCACGAATTTGTTTTGCTGTTTGACTTTGAGTTGGATGCAGCTCTGACAATCTGACGAACTGACCTTCCATTAAGGGCACGAGGTCTTCCAGAACCCTTGTAAATTGCATGTTTCTGGGGATTTCTCAAATAGTTGGAAATAGCCTTTGGGCTTCTCTTCAAACGACGCCCAATTTCACGAATAGAGATATTTTCTTGTTTGAAGGCATCAATTTGACCTCTTTCATACTCTGACAGCACTGAACCACATCCCACATTAAGTTTTTCACTTGTTGTAATTGCTCTAACTACATGATAAAGTAAATATATCACCCCTACTTGAGTTAAATGAGCCTAGCTTTAGGGCAAAACCATTTTTTTGTAGCTGATGCTAATTTTTTGTCACTCAGAAATATCACCTAAGTAAAACAATTTTTTTTTTTAAATTCTAAGTGGACATTCAATTTATTTTTATGAAGCCTGATTGTTTCTGAAGATATTAAGTGTCTGTATTCCAAAAGAGCATTTGGAATTTTGTTTCATTAAAAGAATTTCAGTGAAAATGATGGTGGTGCTAATTTTTTGTCACTGACTGTAGCTTAGTTCATGAGTAGCAGTGACGCACAGAGTCATGGTTTGCCCCTAGATCATAAATAATGTAAATTTACCATATTCTTACCTCTCGGCTCGTCCGTAATTTTTTCGCTTTCTTTTGGTAATTTTTCTATCAAAAATATAAAAACTTTTCGTATATCGCTTTCTCCTGAGTATAAGAAGGTTTGGTATCCAATTTCACCTTGATATCCTAAATCCTTAGAAATAAAAGTAAAAGACTTAAGTGACCTGCCATCTATTCAAAGAAACACATCAACTCAATTCTATTGTTTTACATTAATTCATAATGCATTTTGATCTTACTGTACATGCTTGCGCTAGCAAGGATCCAAGACGAAACCGTGCCGACATGCTCGGAGGCAAATGATGCGACAATTCCAAAGAAGGGGTTATTAGTTTTAAGATTTTAACGGTTGCTTCGACAACTATCTCCGTGGAAAACTCTTTTAAACTTTCCACATCCTCTTCGATATCACTAAAACAAAATAAGATACAAATAATGGGTCTAGTATTGCTGATCAATATAACCAATCGAAATACTTTAAAGTTAAACTGATAAATCTGATTGGCTTTTATTACATAGCATGGACCCAGTTGAACGCAATCGCCAGATTTCAGCGACTGCTTTAAATTAAGTCGCACTAGGTAGGAGAACTTTTAAAAGAAGTAACACGGTTTACTTCGTTTGAGATAATGTTAACGTTGAAAGTGAACAATCGCGATAGCTTTTAGAAGTATCTTTCAATTGGCTGTTGCCATTTTGCTTTCGAAACTTCGCTGGCTTTCTTTGGCGTTGGAAGTTTCTATAAGTTTCGAACGTTCAACTTGTATACATATATCGTAAAAGTTGTGAAATGTAAAATAAATGGTGAAAAATCCTGATAACATGCCATCTGCGAAACCGGAAGAAGAATTCCGGAGAACTCTATAGACGTACCATTTTATCTCATATTGTTCTCTATACTCTCACAGTACATTTAGATCCTGTTTCCACGGACCGATTTTTTCTCGGTTCGGTTAGCGAACTAGATCTGGAACGCCGTGGAACTGAAATCGTTTCACCATCTACTTAATTTTCTGGTTTGAAACTCGTTTTCTTCAAACTACGAGGGTGGGCTGAAAAGTAATGCCTCCATGGCTGTAACTATTTCATTTTTTAACCGATTTTCAAAATTCTTTTTTTATCTGATACTCACATTTCTCCTCTATGTAATGCACTATTCACTTTTCGACATAGTCC